>JANHFM010006945.1:214036-224238 GCA_032468115.1 Grayia smithii
AGAGAGAGAGAGAGAGAGAGAGAGAGAGAAAGAAAGAAAGAAAGAAAGAAAGAAAGAAAGAAAGAAAGAAAGAAAGATGTTCCATGTCAGGAACAGAAAATATTATCTAAGGAATCTGATTTAATGGAAAGCAAATGTTTTCTATGAAAAAGGATTCTAATATAGCTAGCAAGCTCTAAGTAACCCTAACTTGGAGTGTATGGTTTTTAAATGCTGAATAATTGAAATGATAATATTCTTACACACATACCTACATCCATACCAAAATTGACTTCATATTTTTATGCTTTTTAAAAATTGTGTTAATAAGCAAACAAAAGCAACAACAAAACTAAATGAAAGAAAAAGGATGCATGTACATACATAAATATGTTTTGCACTAGAGCAGCGCCTCCAACTTTTTGGACACCAGAGACCAGTTCTGTGGAGAAAGGTTTTTCTGTGGACCAGAGGAGGCGTAATTTTACATGCTGCCTGTATCCTGCAGATGGGGCTTGCTTGTTTGCGCAGCCCAGTTTCTGGCATGCCGCGGCCCAGTCACAGTCCACAAACCGGGGGCTGGGGATCCCTGAATTAGCGGGAATATTAAAATGAAAGCATGGTTATATAAACCACTTTCTGTTTTCTAGAATTTGTCCCCCCAAAAATTGACTCCTTTGCTGTCTGAAAAAGAAAAGAATCCACCAAAATTCAGTATGACTTATTGTAAATTGAGTGAATTTGTGAGATTTTAGTTTTAAATAGAAATGGAAACTGTTCCTATTTCTCTGAATATTATAGGCCTAGTGCTTCTTTAGTTGTGACTATACACAGAACACTTTAATATTTATTCCACTGAATGTTCTTATAGTTGTTCCACATGCCCTTCGTTAATCTTGTTTGCTTGCTTCCAAGTTAATGTATATCATATACAAAATACACATGAAAAAGCCTGACAATGTAATGCAATTAGTGTAATTACTTCATATAATAGTAATATTTGGCATGAGGTTCAGAGTCTTCCAAATTTACAGGAGTATCTTTATCTTCTCTATGAAAGTTGGACTGTCTGCTCTTCTGTCATGGTATATGTTTGTTTTTTCATCATTAGGAATGGCCTGCTTTTAATTTTTCTAGCCAGCTATAATGGTTAGGATTTTAGAACAAAGGGAAGGAACACCTCTTGGTATCTGTTTACAAAATGCAAATAAATGCAGGCAAAGAAACAGTTTACATTCAAAGAAATCAAAATAGAACTTAGAATTTGTGTTGGAGAAAAAAAGCAGTCACTGTTCTGATACACATTAAGTGATGTTTGCTATCTTCTTATCAATACAATTAAAAACTTCTTTGATGGAAAATGAGGCACACATTTAGTATAACTATCTGTAGCTAGACATATAGCTACAATGAATGGCAAATGGATTTTTTTTTTTTTTGCAAATAAATGCTAGTATTGTAAAAAATATCTGGCTGAACTGCATTGGTAAGCAACAGGCAGGGAACTCCTAATCCTCTTTAACTAAAAAAAATATGATCAGGAAGTTAGAATAATGTAAAACAAAGTAAGGCAAATTTCCTTTGTAAGGAATTTCTGGACATCTGACAACCCATAGGCATACTTTGGAATTAAACATGTTGAATTTTGGGTTGGGAGAAAGCATTTAGGGATCACCTCCCTTTCCTTCTACCCCCCCCCCCCGTACACTATTTGTGACTGGCTACTGTTCATAAAGCCCAAAAGTCTGATAATCTTATTTCAGATTGAGAAGCACATTTTGTATTGGATGAAATTATAGTTCCTTAAACAATGAAGTTCATTGCTTAAATTTTCTTTTGTACTTGATGTTGTCTATGGAAATGCAGGTGATTCTCACCATCATGTTTGCAGTTGTGGCTCAAATTTTAATTGTAATTCCTACTGGTCATAAGCTCAGGCATTCACATGACCACACCCAATTTTATGATTATTTTTACATTGGTCATTAAGCAAATCCTGCTGTTGTAAATCCAAATCATGTCATGAAGTGCAAAAATCCCTGTAATTTGGCAAAAAAGACAGCAAATCATGGTAATCTGACTGCAGGATATGGTCAGAAATGTGAGCCAGTTGCTAAGAGCCAAAAAATGTGATCATGTAACTGTGCAGAAGGGTGACATTTTACAATGAACAAAAATGAATAAAGTATCCTTTCTAAAGCCACTGTAACACTGAAGGGTTATTAAATGACTGGTCATAAGTTAAGGATTTCCTGGATGTAGCCATAGTTATATAGGATAGGATAACTGTTGATGTTGTCTATTATGGCAGTGAAATATCTGAGGGAAGAAAAGAAAGCTCAGAGAAGACCAAGAAGCCAATATTTAATTAAAAATGCTTGTTTATATTTAAGATCATTAGGAGTTTTCCACTTTCTAATATAGGAAGTGGCTGATATCATTTATTGGGTGCATTTCAGATGTTGTTCCAATTCACTAAAGTTTCCAACACATAAAACACTTTGCTTTTGTAACAACAAATATAGCATTTAATTGTTAAATAGATTAACAATTTGGGTTAATAATGTCACAAACATAAACAAGCACACACGCATTCCAAATCAAAAGAAAAACAAAATACTCAATATAAAATATCCAAAGAACTATTTTAAGAGGTTCCCATACTCTCTTAATTTCTACAACTAAAGTTATGGCAAGCAATTCATTTGTTTTCACCTGCATAAAAACAAGAACCAGTGAGAAGCTACAATGCAAAGCCACAAATTTCTTGTACATTTAAAGATGTGCTTGGGAAGGAGCACATGGAAGCAAAACAAAACAGCCAGCAGACAGTACATAATTCCCCTTCTGTATCACTCCATGCCATACTCTGCTTTGTGGGCATCCTGATCATTCAAGACAATACCAGATGTATTTAATATTAATATAATTATATCTATGTGTTCTTTCAAGAACAAATCCTCAAAAAAGTGATTTGCATAATAAGACATTAACAATAAATAAACGTTATCATTTACAACAGGGGTGCATTTTTCCTCTGTGGCTAATGAACCTTGAAAAGGTAAAACCAGAGTATTTTCTGACTGCTCCTGGCAAGTAGCAATCGGAGAATATACTGGTTTTATCTTTTCAAGGTTCAAAGTAACAGAGGAAAAGCAGAGAGGTTTAATGTTTCTGGCAAAAGAAAGAGTTTAAGTTTCCTTATATGATTCTCTGTATTTGAAATTCAGAATATCAGACCTTGCAAACTTCAAGTTATATATGAATGAAAAGGTATAAAGTATTTTTGTGGAAAGTTGTAGAAAGTTTAAAATGCAGTAGTTTATTAGCTTTATTTCTAAATTGTATAATTGGTATTCTTGAAGATAAATAAAATGTTAAAACATACATTTATGCTGCATTGTAAAAATGAAAGTGTCTGGATTTGAACAACCATCAGCTCTTGGAATCTGTTCAAAATTTTTCTGTATTTTATAGTACAGGTTTTCTATTGTGAATATGGTGATCTTATGAGAATAGCTGAGAGGATGCAAATTTGACTTTTCTGTTTATAGTTGCTCCTTATTCTAATTTTCTAATATTCTAATCTCTTTTGGATTATTTATAATTCTTAAATGAAACGATCAATAGTAATTAGGAATAGAGAATGTGCTTTGCAATTTTTAGCCTTGGTATATTATTTTGATATTTCAGTTGCTGTGAAGCAACACTAAATAGTCCCATTTCCTGCCTAGTTAAACAGTTTGCATCATGCAGGCTTTATTTTTGCTGAAGCTGTAAAACTTCCTTTTTCAAATACTACATTGTAGCTGCACATTGTAGCTACATTGCTGACAAAATGTCTCAGCATCACTCTTAACATGAGCAGTCATTTTGAGCATGAAATGGTTTAGCTAATGATTTATCTCTTGCACTGCTGTGCTTGGGGCAGCTGTATGATTGGCCTCTTTAGCAAGTCAAGTAATTTCTTTAACAAAATGTTAACGCACAGATGGGCCGTAAGCTGTCAGTTAACTATTATTGTATGCACATCTGCTTGCTTTCAATGTACTGCCTGATGTATTCAGCCACTTACTTAGCTGCAGACCTCTGAAAAGCACAGCCTGCTCTGATTGCCAAATAAAATGTTCATTTGTCTCTTCTTCTTATTGTTTTGTTTTGGGAACACATGTCAGCAGCTCAATTACCCAGTTCATTAACAGCTCCCAATAGTCATGCCGGCCAGCCCATGATAAGGGGAGTGATGGTAGCACATATGGACAATAATAGCCAGTCTCTAGGCAATTGTAAATAAAAATCACTCTCAGTCTTTCTCTTTCACTTCAACTACAGTTTTGTTTCTGTCCCTTTCTTATAAGGTACAATGATTGGTCGAAGGCCATTTCTCAAGAAATATTATGTTAGAGTTACAATTAAATCAACTCTTTTATACCATTTGTTAGCTTGCCAACTCAAAGCTTAGAGTTCTTAATTATTGTCCTTTTTGGATGAGGTTCTGATAAATGAACAATGGCTTCCTGAATAAGACATTACACAAAATCAATATTAACTCTCTTACTTTCTCCCTATGGTACTTTGGCAAATAAATGTATGTAAACACTTGGAAGTTGTAAGTTTGATCTTTTATAAATGGTAAACAGTGAACATTTTTGCTACAATTGTATGTTTACTTTCCTGGGAGTAAACTTCACTGAATCCAGAGGGGCTTACTTCAGTTGCATTTCAGGATTTTCACAGAGAGAATAAGAGATTGATAAAAAGACAGAAATAAATGCTTTAGCTTAAAAATGCATGCACTATAACAAAATGTTTGCAATAGAGAAGATGCTTGCAATAGAGAAGATGGTATTTCTAACAGTGAAATCAAACAAATTGTGCTTAACTATACATTTCGTTATAGTGCATGCATTTTTTAAGCTAAAGCATTTATTATCAAATTTATTGCCATTGGCCTTGACAAAATTTAATGCAGTTCTTGTTCTTTTGATATAGATATTGTGATTAAAAGCATTGGAGGCAGTGCTTGAGATTTGAGATACTACTTTAAAACATTGTTCTCTTCTTCTTTGGTTATTATCCATTTTTAGTTAAATGGGCACTTAAAAAGAGCTTAAAAAGAATAAAATGAAACAATTCTGCTTTCCCCTGTCCTGCTTTTAAGCCATGGCTTAAAACAGAGCAATAGGTACAGATATAACTCATTAAAGAAATCAGACATGGGTAGGGAGAACATTTGGCCATGCTTATTGGCCTTTGGAAACTTCTTCAGCAGTATTAAGCAATGTACAGTATTTCACACCATGAGATAGGAAATTTCTGCTGTTTGAAGCATCTTGTGGTGAGAAGACCAAGTGGAAATTATAGCAAACCATATTCAACTAATAGTAGAGTCTATGACATTTTCTTATTTGAATGCTAGAAGATTTTCGTAAGCTCTGTTTAATGTAGCACATCTTTGGCATTATACTACCATGTCCAGAGAAGCTATCTTGGATCATTGTGGGTTTTTTTCAGGGGGGAGGGGAGGGGAAGATGATTTGCCATTGTCTTTTTCCTATGGCTAAGAAAAAGAGACTGGCCCAAAGTCATCCAATTGGCATCATGCTTAAGGCAGCATTAGAATCCATGGTTGTTGGTTTCTACCATGGTGACTTTAACAATCATGCCAAATGGGGCCCCAATATAAATAAATAGGTAAATGCTTTTAACAAGTAAAATAGATTTAATGTTTGATTTTGTTTGATTTTATTTACTTTTACTTTTGGAAAAATGTTTATTTTGAAGTTTGGCATAACAATTCCTTCTCCAATACCAGCTTCCTGAATGAGACTAGATAGAGTTGTATACTATCTCAAAAAGCACCAAAGCTTTGTGGTAAATTAGATCCTTTGCATGAAAAGAATTCCAGCTTTAGATTCCAGCATTTCCAAATAAATTTGGAAGAACCTTTGCTTGAAAGTTTTCCAGACACTGTTAGGAACACCAGCTTCATGGATAAATGGTAAGAAAGGCAACTTCCTTTTTTTATTGATATAACACTAACTAAATTGTGGAAAGACTTGGTATATATTACAGAAACTTGGTTAGATATAGGTGGGATGTTGCCAATCAGCTTTCCTGGTTTGGGGGTCTTTCAGTATTTGTGGCATTGATCTTAAGATATCTTATAGCAATAGCAATAGCACTTAAACTTGTACATACTGGTCCATAGTGCTTTACAACAGTCTCTGAACAGTTTACAATATCATTATATTACCCCAACAAGATAGGTCCTCATTTTACTAACTTTGGAAGGATGGAAAACTGAGTCAATCTTGAGCCCATTGGGATCGAATTCCAGACTGTGGGAAGAATTAGCTTGCAGTACTGCACTCTAACCACTGAGTTACTAGGGCTTATAAATGTCAAGGACTATGCTGTGAAGGTATTGGTGGACAAATGTCTGCCTGTGACATTAGATTTTTGTGATGTTTCTGGTATCCAAATATCCATATCAGCTCTTTGATTTAGGTGCTGGGTTGGTATTGGAGTTTGTTCTCCTTCTGGTCTTTTATGAGGTAAAATCAATACCTATCACTTACAGTGATCTGGTCTCTAAATGCATTGTGGTTCCAGAGAATTTATGAAGGGGGTTGGATCCAAGAATTGATCAGTGCCTCACTTCAGGAGAGGGTACTAGCAGAAGCTTTTAAAGAGACTGTGTATTTTCCTTATGAGGTCTTCCTTTGAACCTACTAATTTTGATAACAATCACAACCCTTAGCCTTTTTAAAGAGTAGGCACAGGGGCACAGGGGCACAGGGGCACAGTAGGCACTCATTGAGTGGGCACAGGGGATGCAGCTGTAATGTTTCCTAGAAGAAGCATTATTTGGATCTAATAATTTTCAATTAGGGTTCAGGCTTGGGCACAAAATAAAGTAGTATTGATTGTCTTGATTTATTATCTTTATCAGGACCTAGATAGAGGTAATGCAGTCCTAATTCTGTTGGATCACTTTGCATCTTTCATCATTATTGAATATGTGAGGATTAGGTATTGGAAGCACTATTTCTGAGCAGTATTCTGTATCTAGGATCAACTGATCTGAGATATTGATCTGAGGATGAATTCTTACAGTACCCTTTTTGGGAAGACAGGTCGAAAAGCATATTTAAGTATATTTTTCATTAGTTCATTTATAATAGCATGCCCCCGGAATTGAAACTAGCTCTACCTATAGTAGGTTCCTGGACGTGAATTAGAGGGCTGTCCATTGTTATTTTTATTTTATTGTATTATGGATGTTTTGGATGATGTTGTTGTATTTTAATTTTGTAAACCACTGACAATCATTGAGATGTAGGATCTAAATCATATGAACAAACAAATCAGAGATTCATTTCTTGGCCAGGATGGTTTTACTTACAAGAATCCAAAAAATATCTCTTCCTACCTAGGGCAAAGATTGTTTCATTCAGAGATTAGTTTCTCTCTTCAGTCTTATTCTTATTACTGAAATCAGGATACTTCATCTTAACTGAATCATATAGTCCTGAATCTATAGTTTACTTGACTGATTGTTTAATTCCCAAGATTAAGACAAATGCTGATAAGAACATGCAGTGAGTTTATTCCTATATTTTGTATATAGTTATCACAAATATATAGATACATATTGTGGTTACATCTTATTAGTGTTGAGTCCTGGCAACTGCCTGGACTAATTCCTGAAGCTTTAAAAAAAAAAAAGATTTCAGAAGAATTTTACTACTGACTTTTTCCAAGGGTTGAAAGAGAGAAGCAGAATCAGAATAGAGCTGGAAGGAGCCTTTGAGGTCTTCTAGTCCAGCCCCCTGCTCAAGCAGGAGACCCTCTACCATTTCTGACTGGCAAAGGTCACGTACCTGGTTTGTGTCTAAATATGTATTAAGACTCATAAACTTCTGATTTCTAGCCTACTGCATTTAACCACTATGCTAAGCTGATCCTGTAACAAATGCTTTATATATGTTTAATTTTTTGCATGGTATAAAATGTTTTAAATATAGTGTTCTAATTAATTTTAACTATGAGTCCTATGGGTTATCAATAGATTTGCTTTAATTCAGAAACTAAAAGTGAACTTCTTTAAGTAATCCTAAAACCACAAATTTGACTTACAAATTCAGAATCCAGTTCTTTGTTATAATGTCACCTACTAGCATTTGCAATTCTGTGAAAGGTGGACATTACCTGCCACCTTTTGGCTGTCCCTTTGTCTATTTGTATTTATCATAATGTTATTCCAAAAAGCTACATAAAATAATCTCTGATAAAAACATAAAATCAAGTCTTGAAAAAAGTACAATAAAATGTTGGCGGAAAATTCTGGGAGTTGAGGCATATTAAAATTGAAAAACATTGTTTTACATCAAAATATTACAGAGTGGTCAGTGTTATACTTATGAGTGTCTTGCTTAGCTAGATCCTAGTCTTAATCAAATGTGCAATCATGTAGTCGGATTGCTTGACACAATGCACAGGTGGCTACCCACTGACATTAGACCTTCTGAACTTCTCTCCTGCTGCCTCCCATATTCATAAGTAATCTGTACATTCCTCCTAGGATTGTGAGCACTTGGGGAGTTGCTAAGTGTCAGAATTTATCTGTACAATTTTGATTAGACCAGACTTGGCAGGGGTTTATTTTCTTTTTAATGATCTCTTGCTGTGAATCTGAACTTTGAAAGGAGGAGAAGAGAGGAATGAAACAGTAATACTGGTGGGAGGTGACGGTGAGGGTTAGAAGCAGAGAATAAGAGAAAGAAAGGATGGTGAGGAAAAAGTCAAAGTGGCAATGTCTGTGCCGAGAAACAGAATGATGAGTATCTGCTCTTGAATCTTAATTATGTTAAAGATTCCAGTGGGAATGTTTCCTTAAACGCTTCAACCATAAAAATGTCCAGGCACTAATCTGTTTTCTCATCCCTGCAGTAGCAATAAAATATGCCTCTAGTTTTTTCCCCCTCTTTACTTAGTAGCAGCTGGTGAAACCTTTTGGTTAAGACAAACAAAGATATATTTTTTAAAACAAACAAACAAACAAGCTCTCCCCCCATATATAGCCACTTTGCTTACTGTCTCCTTCTGATTTATTAGAAAGCTCCCAAAGTGAGTCTGTGTCCATTGCAGTCCTTTTACTTTTTCTGGAAGGAGTTTTTCTTAAATACTAAGGTCATATATTTAACATTTTAAAACTTCGCTGATTTCCCTCCAGGGGATAAAAGAAGTTCCAGGTGCTGCAGCCTCTAGACTGAAGAGACATGGATTAACCCCTACAGAGCATCCAGTTCAACCTTCCCTTACCTCCTCCTTCCCCCCACCCATTTTCTCATCCACTTCAGCTTTCTTTGTGTCTTCTGCATCCTGCTAGGCAGGTGTCAGAGCCCTGAATGCGGGTAAAAGGCCCTGTTGATGGATACCACAGATGGAGCGTGGAAATTGGTAGAATAGGCCTCAGCCACAGGCCATTTCTAAGGACTCAACAAAAGCTGCCAAATAAGTCAACAAAAATCTTGAAGTTCACAAAGGGAAAGTGTCATTTGTCATTTACTCTGAGCCTGTGAAGGGGTATCAGCCTTGCCTGCAGTCTCTCCTCCCTTGTACCCGAGTAAACATGCTAGAGGTCACTCATGGAGATTTCACTACAAAAAAGGACACTGTAGGTCAGAAAAAGACAACAGATCTGCTTATAGCCTTCAAGTTACTGTATGGAAAAAGATGCATTTGGCTTTTGGTAAGTGAAAAAAAGTAGGGTTGTTTGCAAAGCACACAAATAAGTCAACTATATGGTTTACAATAATGCTTTTTGACATTTTTTTCCCGAATGTCTAATTTTTTGGACGATTTTTTGGACGATTTTAGCGATATATACTTTCCATATTAGTGCATGGCATCATTCAGAAATCCAGAATGTATTCCACAGAAGAGAATATATCAATGATCTTTATCTCCCTAAATAATATGAATAACATTTTGCTAGCCAAATTAATAAAGTTGAAAGATACCTTGTACAGATGGTACTTAGAATTTGCTATATTTCCAGATAAAAAGTTATACATGCAGTTTTCCAACAAGGGTCAAGAGCTTCCATTTCAAATAAAAATCTTTGTAAGATTTTTGTAAGATAGGGTGCGCAACTTGGGAGTCCTCCTGGATTCACGGCTGTCCTTAGAAGATCATGTGACAGCCGTGACCAGGGG
>JANHFM010006945.1:260794-274472 GCA_032468115.1 Grayia smithii
CCTCCTTCTCCTCCTCCTCCTCCTCTTCTCCTCTTTCTTTTCCTCCTCCTTCTTCTCCTTTAGGTTTTATTATGTTTATTATTCATTCAAATTTGTGTAGCTGCCTGTCTGGCCCAAAGAGCGCAAGGCGATCAAGAGTTGGAAAGAGTGTGTGTGTAAGGGTTTGTGTGTGTGAGGGGACGGTAAGGAGGCTCGAAAAGCCTGCCTTCCTGAGCTCTTCTGCAGCACCAGCGCCAGGATTGAGGGATTAAGGCGCAAGTGTGATGGGGTTGAGACGGCGCAACTGAAGCCATAAGCCATGGTTTGCAAGCCTGGGGGGCTGGTTTTAGGGTCTGGTGGTTTCCCCTCGGAGCTGGAATGGCCTTTAAATCTTGCTTTTGGGGCTGCTCTTCTAGGTTTGAAAAAGAAGGGATCTGTGTCGCCTCACGGAAGGAAGATGGTTATTATTTGGGATCCGTAGAACTTTCCTTTTGAGTTGGGACTTTGAGAGGTTTTCCCTGGACGGATAATCTGGAACAGAGGTCTCCAACCTTGGCAACTTTAAGACCTGTGGACTTCAATTCCCAGAATTCTAGAAATTGTCGTCCACAAGTCTTAAAGTTACCAAGGTTGGAGATCCCTGATCTGGAAGGATCATTATGTCTGTTAGGAAAATATAGCTTGACACTTTCATTGATACATCAAAAAAGTGGTATTGAATTGTTGGAAAATCATCTTTGGCTCTATGAGGCTTTTTCTGTTTCTCATCAGTTTCATCATTCCATCTTCCATGACTAAGGATAAACTGCATTGCAGCCACTTAACAAAAATATGTTCAATTTTTTTAATGCAGCCAGTCTTATTTACTCTCTCAAAAGCTGATCATAAAACCAATCTTCGGTCTAGCTAGCATAGCAGGTAGTCCTCAATTTACAATCACAATTGAGCCCAACGTTTATCTTGCTAAATGAGACATTTGTTAACTGGGTTTTGTGCCCCGTTTTACGATTTTTCTTGCTAGAGTTGTTAAGTGAATCCCTGCAGTTGTTTATGTTAGTAAGATGGTTATCAAGTGAATCTGGCTTCCCCGTTGACTTTGCTTATCAGAAGGTTGCAAAAGGGGATCGCGTGACCCCCAGGTCACTGCAACCGTCATAAATACAAGGCAGTTGCCAAAGCATGGTCAAATTTTGATCACATGACCACGAGGATGCTACTAGGGTCATAAGTGTGAAAAACGGTCATAAGTCACTTTTTTCAGTGCTGTTGTAAACTTCGAACAGTCACTAAGTGAACTCTTGTAAGTTGAGTACTATCTAGTATCTTCGCTAGGTATTTATTTTCCTTATTAAAGTAAAAAAAAATGTTTTTCAGAAATTTAGTGCATAGGGTGTTTCGCACAACATGCTGGGAGGACGTGGATTTCTCACAACAGTGAACCAGATATCCCCCAATTCTACTTTTTCTAGCCCAGTGCGTGATTCAAACTCAGCCAGGCCTTTTCTCCTCTTTTACCCTGTATTCAAATTTGGAGTTGGAAAATGTTATTCTCTCCCGAGGAGGCAAAAGCATATAACAAAGTCACTTCTTGTTTTTGTAGTAAGTTTTTGGTGACTGTCAACTGATGTGCAATGTCGGGAAGTCATTCTTATTCCTGTGAACCAGTGGTTCTCAACCTTCTTAATGCCACGACCCTTTAATACAGTTCCTCATGTTGTGGTGACCCTCACTGGATGCCTTTCTCCAAAGCAGCATAGTCTTCGGTAGTTCCCCCTCCTCTCCCTCGCAGCACATGCAGATGTTGGTCGTGGCTCCCTTTTCTCGGTGCTGCAACCCCGTGGTCTGTCTCCATGGCGGGGTGGGAGGCGAGAAGGCAGGCAAAGAGGCAGCGGACTTGGCTGTTTCCCAAGTAGTCCCCACTGCTGCTTCTGCTGCCACAGCCGCCGCCGTGGTGCCTTCACCTCCTCCTCCTGCTGCCGTCTCCTCTTCAGTTCACTTTCAATTGTGTCGCGCCAGCCTGCAGGCCCTTATATTGAGCCTATATTGATAGAAGAGCGGTGTCTCGGTTCCTAAGACCATCGGAAACATGTGTTTTCCGATGGTCTTAGGCAACCCCTGTGAAAGGGTCGTTTGACCCCCGAAGGGGTCCCGACCCACAGGTTGAGAACCACTGCTCTAAAGCATTCCCAAGTGCTACCAACTGGAGCAAGGCAAAAGAAGCCAGAAAAAAAAAATACTTATTTTGGGTTGCTTTTTAAAATTAAAATCCATCCATGGCCAGGAGGCACCACTTGTGACATGCTAGAATGAACACAGCCATGCAAAGTAGTTCATAACAGAAAAAAAGTTCTCACTCCTGTGAAGCTGAGATTGGCTGAGATCCACTTTCTCAGCAGAGCAAGTAGAGCAAGACACAATTGACTGTTTACTGGAACAGAAAGCTTTTTTTCCATTGCCCCTGCTTCATTTCTAGGAGCACTTTGTAGTCCAGACTCTAGATGTACAAATTGTGATCAGAAATTTATAGAGATCCATCTCCAGATTGAAGCTGTGTGGGGTGTCTAAATTTAACTTGGTATTTGAATTACCTTGCTTCAGTTCTAGATTCAAGGCTCATCCAATTGCGATGACAAAATTTCCTGTGTTTTTACTTGTGTCAACATAAATTGCTTTGGAGTTAGAGATATTCCCAGCAGAATGTACCCAGTAGTCCATGAAACGTATCTCAAAACATAAAGGAGAGTTTAAAAAAAGAAAAGAAAAGAAAAAAGAAAATCGAAACAGCCATTTCAAAGCACTTTTAAAAATGAACTAATTAGCAGTCCACCTCTTCATGGAATAACTGGAACAACATTCTTTGTAGAACAAAATTCAATTTTGCATCTGGGATTAGTTCTTTAAAGATAAGCCTACTTTATTCTTATGACAATTATAATTAGTTTTTAATAAGAGTTTTTGAGACTCTAAGAAACTAAGACTGTTCAGTTTTTGCTAAAAATTGAGTTTTAATGTGAGATCCTATTGTTGAAACACCTCTTAAATATAAATGTAGATACATCTATAGATTTATTTCCCCCTACCATTTAATATATAAGTGAACAGGAAGTCCTCAACTTATAAGTACTGGAGTCTGCCCAGTAAGGTTGTAAGTTGTGATGGTCATAAACCAGGTCACCACATAAGCAGCCTGATTTTATGACTTTTTGTCTGTTGTCCAGCAACTGCTGGAGTCATTAAGCAATTGCTCAAACTGTCATGGAGTATTTTGCCAAAAACCAGAAGTAAACGATTTTCAGCAAAAAAAAATCACTGGTCATAAGTCAAGGACTATCTGTCAAATTTTTGACATTCCATTTGAAGTCTGACTAATACCTTATTGAAACGAATGACTAACAGTTCTGACCTCTTTTATATTTAACAATATTTGATTTTAATTCTGCATCTTAATTTTTCAGGTGGTTTCTGTTAGAAAAACATCCTTCTTTTAAAAACGTTTATATTACAAAAAAATCCTGCTTCTCAGTTTTATTTTAAAATTGTTCGAACACATTACATTTTAAAGCCTTAAGAAAGTACAAAATAACTGAGGGGAAACAGAGTATTACAAAAGTTGAAATATGTGGTATCACTGGCTAGAAACTAGATGTAAAATTAATACATAAAGATGATATAGAAAGTATGTTAATTGGAAAATTGTATATACCTATGAAAAAACATGTTAAAGGGTAAAAGGAATATGTAAATACACAAACACACACACACACACACACATATAAATATATATATATTTAGTATATGAAGAATATACTAAATTGATGTTTAAAGAAGAACAAATGTAGAGGATAGGAAAAGATATCATGTATTTAAAGGTGTACATAGTGTAGAAAATGATAGGCCACAAATTGGAATTATGAAAATTAAATTGTTACCGATAATTGAAAGCTTTAAAAGTAGAAATGTATTTTTTTAAAACTAAAAAAGCTTTAATAAAGATTATTGTTAAGAAAGTACAAAATACCAAACTAAAGCATGAGTTAAATGCTATCTAAAAGACTGGAAATAAGATTTAACCTGTTTGTATAGTATCCCTTACTTTACTATCCTAGAAGGACACGGTGGCTCAGTGGCTAAGATACTGAGCTTATCAATTGAAAGATCAGCAGTTCAGCAGTTCGAATCCCTAGTGCTGTGTAACGGGGTGAGCTCCTGTTACTTGTCCCAGCTTCTGCCAATCTAGCAGTTCGAAAGCAAGTAAAAAATGCAAGTAGAAAAATAAGGACCACCTTTGGTGGGAAGGTAACAGTGTTCTGTGTGCCTTTGGCATTTAGTCATGCTGGCCATATGACCACAGAGACATCTTTGGACAGCACTGGCTCTTCAGGTTTGAAACGGAGATGAGCACCGCCGTCTAGAGTTGGGAACAGCTAGCACATACGTGCGAGGGGAACCTTTGCCTTTACCTATAATGCGGTTACAAAGAATGCAAATGAATAATCAAATGAAATATAATTTCCAATGCATGGGAAAAATTCATTCCATTTTATTCTACCAGGGTCAGACTCAGTCTCAAGTATAGTGTCCACTTTGGGACACTGCAATTTAAACAGGAATCAGAGTAGTTTTAAGAAGTTCAGAGAAAGGCCATGTGGTTGATTAATGGACTACAAGCTAAACTCTGTGAAGAAATATTATATGTTTAGGACCTCTGTATGTTTATCTCTGACAAAAAACACAATTGAAACACTTTTAAAGTACCTGAAAGATTATCACATAAAAGAAGAACACACACAATGTTCTAGATTACATAATAGACTTGTTCCAGACTGCAGGAAAGTGAGCAGTGTTTGGATTCTGAAACTAGTTAGTGTTTCCCACGGGAGGAAAATACAGGTACACATTTAATTATTTTACAATCTTAAATGGTAACTAAATGTTGCGGTTTCATTTATATATCAAGGAACAGTACAAAAAATGTAAAAAAATGAACACATAATAATCTCAGTGAAACAGAATTCTATAGTATGGTCCTCATAGTTGAGGTATGATATTTACCTCAACCATTTTTCTGAACTAAATAGGTTGATACAATGCATGAATTAGTACTGTAATTAAATGGGAACTGAATGTACGTCACTTTAGTTTTTGTGGAATTAATATAACAAATAAACAGAGATACTTTTGAATAAGATTTTATGAATAATTTAGGCAAGTAGAAAGAACCAGCTATCCCATAAGTATGAAAGAAGAGTCGTTTAACCACCAGTAAAAATTATACCATAAGATTTAATTAAAATATATGGAAAAGTAACAAAAGTATATTTGCAAAAAATTGAAAATAAACATTGAGTGCTTTGTAGCTCACACTTACATTAAAAAATTATAAACTATTATAAATTATGCTGATCCAGCATCATTTAGAGTTTAAACTGGCATTTACACTGAAGTAGGCTTCAGTAAGTTCTGACCAGTTCTTGAGAACCGGTAGCGGAAATTTTGAGTAATTCGGACAACTGGTAAATAGCACTTCCGACTGGCCCCGCCCCCATCTATTCTCTGTCTCCCGAGTCCCAGCTGATTGGGAGCAAATGGGATTTTGCAGTAACCTTCTCCTGGCATGGGGAGGGAATGGAGATTTTACAGTATCTTTCCCCTGCCATGCCCACCAAGCCACACCCACCAAGCCATGCCACACCCACCAAGCCACACCCAAGAACCAGTAATAAAAAAATTTGAAACCCACCACTGCATTTACAGTTAATGTAAACTGGCATTTACAGTTAGAGTTGTGTACCTAAGGGACTTAGATCAAATGGTCTGTCCATTGACAAATTGGTTAAAGTGTTTGTACTTTCGATTTATTGTAATACTCACTGTTGGTAATGGAAGCTGGGTTATATAATTCTCTTACTGTTTTTAACAAGGGAAAGCATTAATTGCATTAGAGTGAATTTCGACAATCTCCTAAAATATTAATTACATAAAAGGTTATAAGAGCCCCTGTGTAAGTCTAGAAGGCCACTATATAAATGTATCTCTATGTATCTGAGAGTAAAGCATGCATGTGCATACACATTCACAGACTCATACACAGATATCTAAATATTGTCAAATTTTGCTGTTCCTGCCTTCCGGTATTGAAAGATTTTAAATGAGAATTGTGGGATATTTTAAGGCTTGATGATCTCATGAGATTTAGGATAGCATTAAAACATATTAAAAAAATATTTTTAAATTTGGGTCCTGACAATTTGCTGACCCCTGTGCTAATCAATGTGATTTATGACTGGTAGCTATGTGAGGTCAGAGGGACCTGTAGTTTTAAAAGGCACAGCATGTTTTGTGAGGCAGGCTTTGTTCTTCAACTGATGTTCATGAACAAGATATAACCAAAGGTTTCATTTATATATATCTCAGAAGTTGAATATAAAACTAGTCATCTGTGGAATTTAAATGATAAAACTCATTTTATACCAAAAATGGAACATTAACATATTTGAACCAATCACAGCTGAAACTGAAACTACCTGACCAGCTGATACTTATGTAACAGTTACAAACCACTAGGACAGGGGTCCACAAACTTGGCAACTTTAAGATTTGTGGACTTTGCTGGCTGAAGAATTCTGGGAGTTCCACAAGTTTTAAAGTTGCCAAGTTTGGAGACCCCTGCACTAGGATATCATAGGTATGAAACAACGATCTGCACACTTAATTGGAGAAGTTTAATACCACTTGAGAATAAGGTTAAGTTCCACCAAATGTAGAAAGTGCCTTTCTACATTTGGAAAATGCAGCAAAGATATAAACTGTAAAATAAAGTTAATATTCATCAATGTATGTACAAAATGGGGAATAATCTTTTTGTGGGGTCTTTGAGCTTGCAGATGTTTCATTACCAAACCAGTGTAAGAAGACTATTTAGACAAGCACAAACACATTGCAGCAATCCTGAACATCAGAAAAAGGAAACAGATCACCTCTGCAACATCTTCCAACAAAACAGATACCCACACAACTTTATCAAAATCCAGTATTGTACAATCAACACAAGCTGTGAAAAGGATAATACTGACATATATGAAAAACATTTCAGAAACGCACAACAGACTATTACAACCATATGGCATCAATGTAGCACACAAAACCCTCCAAACATTTTAAGTAACCCAAAAGACCCAGCAGTCCCAGAAGAAAAAAAACAAAAACAGGAGTTATCTACAACATACTGAAACAGTCACTATGTAGGACAGTCACTATGTAGGACTTCAAGACCATTCCCACCAACACAGACAGGACAAACATTAGTACATAAAATGAGAGAAAACCTCACTCACTTCTAGCACTAACTAACTTGGTAATGAAATATCTGTAAGAAAACAATTAAGTTCAGAGAGCACCAAGTACCGCACAGTTCAATCCTGAGCTACAAATATTTTCTTCTATCAATAATCTTTTTGTTTTGTAACTTTAGCTAATTTTAATTATTTCAGTTATGTTAAGATCTTCTGATGGCAGGTGGGACAATCACACAGAAGGAAAGATAGGAAGAAGAGATGAGATGAGCTATGTTTGGATTTTGAGACCAAAATCCAATAGATCTTTACGGATCTATATTTTTATTTGTCTTCCACTAACTTTCTTAGCCAAAGATTTTCAACTCATGGTAATGATAATCTTCAAAACTACAGGTCTATTGCTTCTTTTCTGATTTGACTCAAATTCATCAAGGAAGATTAGCTATGACATTTTATTCAGTGACTAAATGTTGATACTTTTGCAGGCTTAATTCATAACATAACTGTAAGCTATTGCCCTATGTTTATATTTCCCATCCATTTCTCACATTTCCAAAGCAGACTGATATGCGATCCAGCAGTTTAGTTTCCATAATTGGCATTTTTTCTAAGACGAAAAGGAAACAAATTCTTTATCCTCCATACTTATTTAATTTCTGGGAAACAACAAGAAAAATAGTTAATCCACTGTTTGATCTTGGTTCCTTCTGCTAAGTGTTCATTTTGCTTTTAATCTTATTCCTTCTTTTTAATCTTCATTCATTGTCTCCATCATCACTAAAGAAATCTCTGATCCTTTAAGTATCCTATGGAAATTACATGTGGAATGGTATATCTCAAACCTTGTTTTCTTTTCTAAATCTAGAGGCATGGGCATCTAGTTCCTAAATCCAGTCAAAACTGATCCTCTGGTAGTTTCTGTATAACAGGAATGTTGTTTTAATTTCAAGGAAATTTGCACTCAGATACAAAACATTTGCAAAAACATATCTTTCTAGTATCTCATTCTTTGTATTGTTGCATTGCTAAAGTGAATGGCACTTGCTGTGTTAAAACAAACCTGATGTAGCTAAATTTATGACTACATAATCAGACAATAAATTTAGTTAAGCAAATTCAGCATTGAAAAAGCTGTCAAGCTAGATTTTGACCTATTTAAAAACACATAAAGATGAGTAATAATTATCTTTCACACAGTTTTAGACATGTACAAATTATGGCACTGATTCACTTTTATTTATACTGAAGTATTGAAGTTTAAGCTCTTGGACAATTCAGCTGTTTGATGTCAAAGCTACTTCAATAATATCCAGCTGTTGATGCTTTAAAACATAAAAAAGGTGATAAACATTCAAACTTTAAAAGCCAAAGTTTTTGCTAGCTAGCATCTTAGTCCATTTAAGCTTAAAATATTTTGAAATGGCTTGCGGATAAATGTTGCAAAGAGCATAACAATAGTGAGAAGAAGAAACAAGCAAAAATAAAAATTTGTATGACCATTGCAACTGCTTGCAACGGTTCATTCTATCAAGGAAGCAAATAATAATTCTATTTCCATATTTAATTTTTCTTGTTTACCTAAGAACACATTATTTTAAGTATTAATAATAGTACTGAAAACCTATTCTGATGAAATGAAAATGTTGAGATTAGTTTACAATGGAGAAAAAAAAAGGCTCAGTCAGGCAAATAGGAACAATGTAATGTTTCTGTACTGAGTGGTATTCACATCTTGAAAGTTTTGAAAATCTCATGAGAATTTCAATTCCTCCAGAACATTGCATGATGGTTTTAATTTGATAAATCATAGACAGATACCAGGGTTGCATTTGTTGACAAATATTGACAGAGATAACCAAACCAAACCAAACCAAACCAAACCAAACCAAACCAAACCAAACCAAACCAAACCAAACCAAACCAAACCAAACCAAGACAATGTTTCCAAATATTGAATTGTCTTTTAAAAATTCTTCAGAACATCAGGGCTGGAAGAGTGAATTGTATTAATTCAAAATTAACATTACTAGGAATATCTGATTCTGAATAGGCCAAAATAGTTCACAGTAGTGGTGGATTGCTCCCAGTTTGGGCCAGTTCGCGCGATCCGGTAGCAGTGACACTGTGATGTCACCAAACTGGTTCTCCGTGACTGGGAGCTGGGCCCACCTGCGCGCCCGTACTTACCGTTTTTTGTGCTCCGTGTGCTCTGCGCATGCTTTTTTGAGGGTTTTTTTCTGCATAAAAAGCTACTGCACATGCGCGGAGTGCCCGTTTGGCACACGAAGTGCAAAACGAACACATGCGCCGGTCACACGCTAAGCGCTTACATCGTCAGAACAGGTAGTAAAGGTAAGTAAAACCCAACCCTGGTTTACAGGTTTTATAGGTTTATACCTCACTCTAAATTATTATGATGAACTTACAAAGGAAACCATGTATTCTTGGAAAATATATACATTCATAATAATATTGGAAATTCCAAGGACCCAAATTTGAAGACTTAAAACAAGATTTAGATTATTTTAGTTAAAGTATGGAGTGGGACCCTGATTTATGTATCATCTGGAAGATTGTTTTACTTTCTACTTCACAAACAGGCTTCTCCAGATCTCTTAAAAAGATGCACAGTCAGGAAACTATGCTGAATAAAGTAAAATATGATGTGAAGGAAGAGGTTTTTCCATTCAAATTTCAAAGATGTTCCATAACTTTTTTTCACTATATTATAGCTTCTCTCAGCAATTAGGTTTCCTTGCTCCACTGGAGGGAAACTTCAGAGACTGCAATGTTGAGGTAGAACATGGAACATGGATCTAATTTCCATTATTCTACTTTTATCTTATACACGCCTAAACTGTATCACACATAAAGATATATGTTCCAATCATGTAGACAGACAGACAGTCAGAAATGTTTTTTTTTTTTAAATTGACACTAATCAGAAAATTTTCTGATCGTTGATATATGCTATTCTAGTCAAGAACAAGATTTTCTAGGATATCCTTCATGCTACTTGTTCTTTTAGCTTCTTTTTCTTTCTTTGGCATTTCTTCTTTATGTTGTTTTTGTAGAACTTTAAAGGCTAATTTAAAAACAAATAGTTGACATATAAGGCAATGCATTTCATCTATAAATTGTACAGTCTGCTGATATACCATTTCAGGCTTTACTTTCATCTTGTTTTTTACAACAAACTCCTAATGACAAATGCAGACCATAGAAGTGATACTGATATACTCCGCAATCTTAGCATGTGAATTAGTCATCATACAAGCAGTTCAGGGGTCAGGCTTAAAGAAACAGGACATGGTTGGCAAAGTGCTAGTTGGCTGAGGTGTTCTCCACTTCAAAGCCTTGGGACTGGCTCCCTAGAATTCAGATCACAGGAAGAAACAGCTGGCATTGTCATTTGTGGCAGCCAAACTTCTCTTTTTTTTTCTTCTTTGCAGCCAGATAAAGTTTCACCTCTTTGTAAAAAAAAAAAACCAGTTTACTTTAGAATGACTTAAGCCTGTAAAACACAATAGAAAGCCAGAATCCCCACAGCCTCCTATGTTTTGCTATTATCGTGGTAGTAGTTGTGACCTGTGACAACCCCAGTGAAAACAACTTAACCCTTTGCTCTTTCTTTCAATACTTCATGTAACTCCACTTGTCACTGGCAGTCAAGGGTTTCATTTTTTTCCAGAACTATTTGCAAACCATTATCCTGGACAAGATGGCTTCCTTATCTTTCTTCACATCTCTAGCTCCAGTGTTTAGAAGTTGTGGCTAATAACCATATATTGTCACGGTCAAAAAAGGCACCCGAATTTTCAGGGTCAGCTGAATATTATGACAAAGTTGTTTATAAATAACTTAGAAATATTGTAATGCACAATGCTTCCTTTGATGTTTCATATCTTAATCAGATTTCCATGATTTTTTATTGTTAACATTCTCCCATTCCAAACATAAGTATTCTCTTGATATGAACTGAATGTCAAACAGGTATTAAATACCATCTCTACTTGAGATTCACTATATCTATAGGTCTGTCTGTCCGTCTGTCCATTTATCTATCTAGCTATCATTTACTTAGCATCATCTATCTTCTCTTCTACCGGACATCAAATGATCTCAGGATGGGAGACAGTAAATATAACATTGAAAAGATTTTAAAATTAAGAATGAATTACATAAAGAAAGTGCAGAATTTAATCACTAAGTATACAAAGTATTGACTACCAGTTAGAGTCTGATTTGGCACCAGTCTGAAACCAGTGTGGGTGCCATCCTGGCTTTGAAGGGAGAATGTCCCATACAACATTCTCCCTTCAGAATGTTGCGTATAGTATACATTGGGTATATTATGTATATATACAATAATGTTATATATACATAGTATACTCAAAATGATTGAACTCATAGGCTCATCGACAATTAATTATATTTTTTGCCATTATATTCCAAATGCTTGCTTACTTACTTACTACTTACTTACTTACTTTACTTACTTACTTACTTACTTACTTACTTACTTTACTTACCCTGTTTCCCACAAAATCCCCTGATAATAAGCCCAATTGGGCTTTTGAGTGCATGGCAATTAGGCCAAGTGCTTATTTCAGAGTTCAAAAAAAATAAAAATAAGAAAAGGTCTTATTTTCAGGGACACATGGTAATTTTATGCTTGTGATCAGTTGTGGCCTGATGTTTGGCAGATCTTGTATATATTTTATATATTTTATTTAGTTGTTATATTTACATTACACTTTTTCACTCAGATAGGCAAAATGTCAGGTGCCACATCTTGGAAAAACCTTGGAAGGCTATCATAGTAAGATTTAGAGGAATCACAACAGCTGCTGGCAGATCTTAATAATAGGACTGAACCTGAATAAGGTATTATATGTCCAAGAAATTTTTTTTTGTTGATAGCAGAAAACAGTGTGGTATGATGAAGAGTTTAAATGTGAAAGAGATCTCAAAACTCTTGTGACAGCTTAAAAAAATCCAACTAGCAATCTCTCTGAGAAAGATTTTTTGCCATAAATCTGTTAGTCTTTTAAGATGCCATAAGACTTCTGGTTTTCTACAGAAAACTACCACAGCTGTTCCTCTGGTAGTGTGAGAGAATGGTTTGAAGTCATATATTAGATCTGAAGGCAAGGCAAGGGGAGGGCAAGGGGATTTTGCCATGATGAACCAGCTTTTGAATTCTGCAAACTTTGAAGAACTTTGTAAGTTGACTTGTCAACATTTGAGACAAAAGCTTTTAAATCATTTTGGTTGTACCAAAATCTTTCATTTTTTGAACAATAGAATTTAATATGACAAGTTTTAGAATGCTGTACAGTACTTCACTTACATTCCCTTAGCTACATAGTTGGTTTGTTTTTTAATATGAGCAAGACAGTGAAGGTCAGTTTATTGTAATATATGTATTTATCCTACCCTTTGACATTGGAACATTGTTTATCTTGTGAAATGCCATATTATCAGGTGACTGAGACAGACTAAAGTGCTTCACTACATGCCTTGCTAAAAGAGGAAACACTTAAGGAACCAACACACCTTCCGCCTAAGGGAAAAACTCCCACTGGCTGAATGGGAATGGGAGCAGGTCACTAGTTGCTCAATAAATTTGCTGCTTCCTATTTTTTCAGTGCAAATTTGGAGGTCTTTGGGAAAGACAACAGCAAAATGAACCAAACAGCATTAGCATCTCTCATTGTTCAATGTGTTCTGAAAAGTCTGGAAAGAAACCTGGATACAAAGGCAAATGCTACAAAGGAGAAAACACCAAAATACAAACCATATGACAATGCCTATTTTTTCATTCTCTTTGTCATGTTGTTTTACTCTTTCTTGGCGTTGACTGTCTTTTTCGGTTATGTTCGCTCCAAAAAAGCTATTTCAAAGAAAGATCCTTACCAGGAGTTCATTGAGGATAAGGATCGAAACAAGAAGTGGAACACGAGCCGGCCAGTGGTGATGAAATTTGACTTTGAAGAGGAGAGCATTCTTTGAAGTGCTTAAAATCAAAATGCTTTGCAAACTGTACTGGACTGTCTGTATCGTCTACATGTCAAAGGAAGGTCTGCACACATCTCCTTCAATGACATCCAGTGTAATAAGGGGAAAAAAACCAACCTAAAACAAAACAAAATCAACCCTGGATAGAAGTAGGTAATGGAAAGAAAAATCTCAAAGATGGGAATTATTTCATTTTGTGGAATATTGTTTCTTTAGTGATAATGTATTTTATATATTTTTACATTACAGAGAGGGATGTCATTTTCTGAACAACTTCAAATGAAAGGACAAAGAAACAATTTTATCCTATCGGATAAGTAGTTGTATTTCCCACTACATCCAAAAAGGATTGGTATAAAGGGATTGGTATAAATATATATATA
>JANHFM010006945.1:284261-300129 GCA_032468115.1 Grayia smithii
ATCTTGTATTATTTTCAATTTAACCCTTGACCTTTTATTTGCCCACACAAATTCATTAATTCCTTTCTGCCATTCATGTAAATTATGGTAAATTATGGCCTCCATTGTTGATATTCAAACTGGAACTTTCATATAAAGATTTTTCCTTATGTTATCCCACATATTTATCAAAGCATTTCACACTAGATGTCTCTGGAAATATGTAAGTGTTTTATTTTTTCCTTCCCATAGGAATGCATGCCATCCCAATTGAAGTTTGTGCCCTTCCAGTGTTAATACTCTCTTATTTCTTAATTGAACCCAATCCTTAAGCCACATTATTGCCATCGCTTGATAATAGGGTAGGCCAAAGCCACTTTTGGTTCTGGAGTCCTGAAGAAGTTTGCATTTTATTTGGGCTTTTTTTCCCAGCCAAATAAATTTACCTATTATTCTATTTAATTGATCAAAAAATGTTTTCCCTAATCTCATTGGTATCATTGGAAGAGGTATAACAATTTAGGTAGTACGTTCATTTTTATTGCGGCAATTCTACCGACTAAAGATATTTGTAATTTTGCCCAAATGTCTAAGTCTTTTTGTATTTGTTGTACCAATTCATCATAATTATCCTCTTTTAATGTAGAACATTTTGCCGTTAACCAAATTCCCAGATATTTTACCTTTTTAACAATTTGAATCCTCAATTTCTCTTCCAATTCGTCATATTGCCTTTTTGTACAATTCTTTGTTAATATTTTAGTTTTTTCCTTGTTTATTTTAAGCCCAGCCACTTTACCAAATTCTTCAACTTCATTCATTAAGGTGGTTCCCGTCTCCAAAGGATCTTGTATAATAAAAAACAGATCATCTGCGAATGCTTTGACCTTATATTCCTCCTGTTTAATTTTCAATTCTTTTATTGTTTGATTTTGTCTAATTTGTATTAATAATATTTCCAATGATAGTATGAATAAGAGGGGCGACAAGGGACATCCCAGTCTTACCAGTTTAGTTATATTAATCTTATCTATTGTTTTCCCCTTTATTATTATTTTAGCCGATTGCTGCAAATAGATTGCTCTGATCATGTCTGTAAATTTCTCCCCAAAATTCATAATTTCCAATTGATTAATAAGAAAGTTCCAGTTTAAATTATCAAATGCTTTTTGAGCATCTACAAACATTAATGCCAGCTGTTTATTCGGGTGGGCCTCATAGTATTCCAATGAATTCATAATCATCCGTGTATTATTCCTTATATGTCTATTTGGCAAAAATTCATTTTGGTCCAAATCAATAAATTCATTTAATATTTTTGGCTATTTCAGCCATTATTATTATTAATATTTTATAGTCCACATTGAGTAGTGAGATTGGCCTATAGTTCTTGATTTGCTGTGTAATTTTAGGATCTTTTGGGATAAGTGATATCAACATCTCCATCCATGTCTTTGGTAATTTGAATTGCCCTAAAGCTTCATTGTAGATGTTCAACAATAATGTTTCCAATGGTCCCTATATCTCTTTATAGAACTCAGAGGGGATACCATCAGGTCTTGGAGTTTTAATAGCCACCTTCATTTTTATCATCGTAATTTTATTGTTTAACATCTCTTTCATTTCATCTGATATTATAGGAAAATTTTTGTCCTTTAAATATTTCATAATATCTTCCTCCTCTATTTTGTCCTGATTTTGTCCTGATTTTCCTCCTGGGAAAGCAAATTTATTTTATGTTTAATCAGATATTCTTCCTCTCTAATTTTCACATCTAGGGAGTCTTGCATCTTACTCTCTAACTCTCCTAATTTCTCTTGTAAATCCAATTGTTGTTTCCTTTTTTCTTTGTTTCTCCGCGCCCCGTATGCTATTGTTAGGCGTCTGATATAAGCTTTAGTTGTATCCCAAAGATTCTGTAGGGTCGTATCTTCATTTAAGTTTTCCTTCAAGAAGAAGTCCAGTTCCATCCATTGTATATACTTTCCCTCTTTTATCACTCTTCGATTGATGGTCTATCTTCCTCTTGTTTTTATTCTTCCTTTCCATTTTAATATCAGAGATGTTATATATATTTAATATATTTGATGCTATATCTATCTCCTCTATATTTTTACTTAGTTCCAAATCCATCCAAATCATGTCTATCCTGGACAATGAATCATGTGGGTTAGAATAAAAAGTATATTGTTTTCTTTTTTTGTGGATTTTGTTGTCTCCAGATATCCTTTAACTTTTGTACCATATCAAAAAAGTAGTTGGTAGCGTCTTCCTCTTTTTCTTATTTTTTCCCTCAATATGTAATTTGTTTTGATCTACGACTGCATTAAAATCTCCCAATAAACAAACATTTTCACTTTCCAATTCTGCTATTTTTTATATAATTTATAGTAAAACTCTTCTTGTTTGGTATTTGGTACATAGATAGCTGCCAATAAAACCTTTTTTTTGGTCTTATTCTTATTTCAATTAATAGAATTTTACCTTCCTCATCAGCATAAATTTGTCTCGTTGTAACCAATCTTTAGAATATATTGCTACTACTCTCTTTTTTTGTGATGCAATAGCTGAATAAAATTTTCCTAGTTTGGGGGCTTCTAATAAGTGTCCTTGTTGCCTTTTAATATGGGCTTCTTGCAGACATGCAATATCCGTTTTCTGTTTTCAGAGTTTGCATAGAATTTGCCTCCTTTTGGCCAGAGGAAAAAAAAAGAAAAGTTACTGTCCCACCGAGACTTACCCTGATTAACCCAGAGAGCTAATCAACCAATCTATCATCACAGCTAACTTAAAAGTTCAGGTAGTGGCAATAAGCTCCAATTCCTTCCACAAACAAAGGCCTGGGCCTCCTTTGAACTGAACAGCCTTCTTTGTTTTAGTCTTGCATGTAATTTGTTTCATGATTTGCTGATCCTGGTTATAAACAAACTTCAGATAATAATGACATTTGGCCCCTAACTGGTACCATATTTACAGTGTTCCATGTTTACACAAATCGTATTGTTAGATTATGTGTGACAATATAACAAATATCCAGGTCCAGTATAATTTCTTACAGGATTTAATACAAGAACTATGATAAAAAGGCAATGTGAAAAGGCAGCTTCTGAGTCAAGATTTAGATGAATCCTGAGCTGGTGCTTCTTAAATCATAGGATTGCAAATTCTTGAAAATAACTAATATCATATATGTCTTGATACGTGTCATACTGCAAGTGGCCTTGCTATTAATGATAAGACTTGCAAATTGAAATTGTAGGAAGATTTGAAAGTGTAGAAAGTAAAGGAAAAGAAAAGAAAAGGAATGAAAAGAAAACAGGAAAGACATACATCAAAACTTTTTTTTTCTTCCTCCATTCCATTTTTCCTGACTGTTGAAAGTTATGTTAGAAGCCATTTTATCCATACATACGCTAGAATAACTGATTTCTTAAGCTCGTCACTCTGAAATTCCAAGATAAAACTTCAGTTCTGAGTCTTACATCATAGACCAATTAATTGCTAAAAGCTGGTTTTGAGAGAGTATATGGTATACAAATATGACTAATCAATAAATACAGTAAATCTATCTGAACCTCGTTATGCTGCTGCAAATTATTTCTCTATGGTGATCATCTGCCCTGTATATAATAAGCATTCTATTTTTTTGTATCTTTTACTCTAAATACTATCATATTCTTAGATGCTATAATTCTGTATGACTACAATATAAAAACTAGGTCCTTCCCCCCACCATTTATTATGGGAGCTTCAGTGCAGTCTCCCTAAGAAACATTAACAAGTGCTCAGATCTTTAAATTTCATCCCATATGATTTATAGTGGAATGAATTATAATCAAGACAACATCCAGAAGATCCAAATAATGTTGACTATGGCTGCTGGACTTCCTGAGCATTGAAAGATTAGATATTTGCCTGAACTACATTATCATTACCTAACTGGCAAATAATAATAATGATAATAATGATAATGATAATAATAATAATAATATATAGATTCTTTGGATCCTCATATTTGCCAATCACCTGGACTGGCTGTATTATATTTGTTATTTGTTTGCTTATATCTCACCTTTATTATTTTTTCAAATAACTCAAGGTGGAGAGCATATCCAACAGATCTTCGTCTTCCTATTTTCCCGACAACAACTATCTTGTAATGTGGGTTGGTCTGAGAGAGGGTGAGTGTCCTAAGGTCATCCAACTGGCTTTCATGTATAAGGCAGGACTTGAACTCACAGTATCCTGCTTTCTAGCCTAGTGCCTTAACCATAGACCAAATCAGAACTCACAATTTGAGAGGGGTCTTCCCACAAGAAATCCGCTTCTATGAAATTCAGAATTCCAGCTAGTGAAATTGCGTAGGAAAATGCCTACAGTGCAACTATTTTTCCAGTCATATGTGAAGAATGTAGTCATACTGCAATAAATAAAACAGGAAGAGAACTACGGCATGAGTGACTGGGAACCCTGTGAATGACTTCAAAGGTATCTCCCTGTAATTCAAAGGTATACAGATCTAATGTGCACTGTAGTAATCTAAATGAATGGCAACTAAGATAATGTCAGGATTCTACAAATGCTTTCAAAAAACCTAAATGGTTTTTTATGCAACAATGCTTGTGGATTGGACAGCTATCTGACCACAGAAAAAGACTGATGGCAGTATCCTTTATCTTCAGATCATGTTTTGTCTGTTCTGAAGTAAAGCCCAGTCTAATGAGACACACATGCAATCTTGAATTCATCTGGATCCAACAACCCCAGAAAATTAGCTTGGGAATTCCAAAACATTTTCTACTGTGAGATACAGAATCTAAGGAAAGGCTGCTGCAGTAGCCACCCTAGCTTATCCCTACATTCCAACTTAAGATTCAGTGCTGAGACTCAGTTATCTCCTGCCTCTTCCATTCTGGCTTTTCCCTCACATTTAGCATCATTTTCTATTCTCCATGTGGCTACCTTTGACCACCCTATCACAAACTCTTTATCTCTCTATTTCAGACTGAACCCACCCCTTCCCCTGCAAAAGCATGAAATGAAAAGAAAATCTCCACACTGGAATTATTCAAAACAATGGTCAATACTATAAGACCAAATGCAAATAATAACTCTTAAGAAATACATACCTCATACGTATCATGAACACAAGCTTTTTAGAAGGTAGCAAGTTAAGTTAAACAAGTGAAAATCAAGGGAGAAATCATACAGCTTGAGGAGAGGTGGACAAATCATTTAGAGAACTATTTTCATTGAATGGATTGTTTCCTCATTTAAGTGGTCTGAACTATAACCTGGTCAACCAGTTAAAACCTCTTTACCCACATTATCTACACAGAAAAACACAAAGGCAATACATCTGGAAATATGAGTGAAAATTCACCTTGGTATTTGAACTGAATGTCACCTAGAAGGAATGTAATGAAAATTCATGGATTAACTTGGAGAGTGGACAGCTTGAGAATGCACACCACCACCCCTGAAAAAGTGCACAGTAAGAAAGGAGAAGCATTGTGAAAGGATTGGAAAACATTGCCTGAAAAACAAGAAAAAGTTACAGAAGAAAAAATGACCCTTTGGAATTACAGAAAAACATGGAAATGGGACACAAAAATTAGAAGGAAGAGTACATAGATAACTTCTGGGAGTGGGGAGAAATTAGTTTGGAAAACCCAACATTTCTACATTACTGTATATGTGCAAAACAGGGCTGGTTCCTACCTGGCCAATTGTGACTTGATGACTGCTGTTTCACAGACTAAACATTGTAGACCAAATCTTTAAACCACAGCATTGTATATCAAATATCATGTATTTTTTTTCTGGAGACATTTTAAGCAGTAAACAGAGTCACAGTGTAGTTTTAAGAAGTTAAAGAACACACATATGCAGATTATCCTATATGGTTTTAATAAATCAAGCCCATTTAGATTTGAATAATATCCAATAGAAAATAGACAATTGGCTGTAATTCCTTTAAGAAAAATAAATAAAGCTCAACTAGTTCAACAATACTATCTGAAATAGCACCCTAGTACTATTCAGTGCTCTCTCATTCATTGCTTTGTGTCATATTCCAGCCAACCTGTTTTAGATTTGCATCAGTGTTTATAGTATAAGTAATCACATCACAGAGATACAATGCATGCTTGGTGTTGTCCCCCACCCCCCCAACATTTGGTTTGATGTGTTTTCCAATTTCTAGTCCTGGCACATCAAACTCCAAATAACAAAAAGTAGCCTAGCCTTGAGAAAAGGAAATGCATTCATGATGTAATCAGCAAAGCTGATATGTTTAGTTCTCTGTCATGGCCTATGTTCAATGCTTCTTTAATCTTATTTTCATTCTTAAACTCAGCAAACACTAATAAAGACAAGGAAAGAATTTGAACCAAAGAAAGAAAAAAGAACTAAATTTGTGCTTGCATGTTTTAAAGAATGGCATGAAGTTATTCCTTGATTTATTTTAAAATACCTTTAAGAGTGCATTTATCTAGATATTAATATTTGACAAAGCATTTTCTAAAGGTAGAGAAATGAAGCAATTGCTCTGCCAGTTGGCCTGGGGTTATAATGGGAGAGTGCCATGCTAGAGGTGGTTGATGGATTAATAGCAGATTCTAACTCACTCCCCTGCACACTGTTCCTTCCCTCCCCATCTTTTTACCTTAACTTATAATGGTATTGCTATATATATATTCATATTGTTTATTGCTTTTAATTTTGTAAGCTGCCCAGAGTTGCCTTGTGACAAAATAGGTGGCAAATAAATTTAGTAATAAACAAATGAATAAATACATAAATAAGTAAGCAAGCAAGTAAATATCCAAATAATAAACAAACAAACAAAAAAAATAAATATTACCCTGGATCTTATCTAAGGGGAACAGTTTATCTATATCTTACTACTGAAAAAATCATAACAGATTATTTCCTTTTGAATATAAAAGAGTTTATAAATACAAGAAAAGCTATTTCAGGTTTCCTGTATGCAGCTGATTATTGGATTACTGACTTTTATAGATAAAAACCAATGAAGAAAAAAAATCAAGATGTAGAGGGTTTTAATTTAGGGTCAAGATCATATTTAATTATAAACACATAGCAAACCATAAAAAGTGACCGTACAACAGTCAAATATTCAAAATAAAAACCCAAATTAATGGCTAACAGTAATTAAAATGCACTAAAAATGAAGAAAGAATGATCTATTGTAATATTAATATGGAACTACATTTAACATACTAAATGTAGACCACTTTGAGATATATTTCAAACCAATCGGTATCTCCATATGGTGCTGGCACATTGGCTTCTTGATTTGTGTACAGCAACTGTATGAACATGACCAAATGTATTGCACCCCTAGGTCTTTGTCATGATCTATAGAACTTGCCTCATCAGAAAATAAACTAAGTATGAATGAAAATAAATCAGATGTACCTGATCCACTAAACCAGTATGACTGAAAAGTTATTTCAATGTGTAGAAAAACTGATACTACTAATAAACTATTAATGATTGCTACCAACTCAATTATTTCTAACACTACATATCTGGTAGACATTCATGGTGCTTTAAGGCTATATTAGTGCTGCATTATTTTTATGAGATTAAAATGATGTGGGTCTTTCTTAGGAGTCACTCATTGCATTTAGTCTTGTGAGATCGAGCATTATTTTGACTAATTTCAATATGGATATCCACTGCAAAATATCCTGAAAGTCGGATTATGTTCTAGATACTTTGAAATAATAATAGTAATTTAATTTGCTATGTTTCCAAATATTTTAGATTCACGGTGGTTTAAACCATATAGAAACACAATAAAATGTTCACAATAAAAAATAAGACTAATCCCTATAGTAACATAAGACAATGCAATTTTAAAAACAGAACCAAACACAGCTATTATAATACACAATAACAAATAACTATTAATAAGATCCAGTTACAAATGATGCACAATCTTTCCCAGGAGACTTAATGGAATGTTCATGATCTTGCAGGAGGCCATCACTGGGAGTGGGGAGGGAGGAGGCTGCCTATTACACTTGTTGACTTAAAACTATAGATTTCACAAGAAACAATAGATTATGTTGAAAATATATTTTAGCAAAACTAAGTTCATTCATTTCCTACATCCCAGTATTCACAGGGAGTTTGTTTTAACTGGAAGACTTTTACTACATATTGCTCTAATTTTACTTTTTAAAAGCTTGCAACAATAACAAAAACCTCTTTTGGAAATATTTAGGAAAGAGCTATGGCAGCAGATAACAACAAACAATAGAATCATTTTAATGTGCTGCAAGGAAGAGGAACTAATGTCAAAACTGATTATGTTCTTTTATGGAAGACTAAAATTAACAAATATTGTAACATCCTTTGGTAAAGCTAAGAATATATATGGAAACAGAAAAGTATGTAGCCACACATTAAGCCAAAGGTTGAGGAATTTTAAACTTAAAAATGGCATGTGCTAGCCTAAAAGAGAGCAAAACAGAATCCTAATCAGCATTGAAGATCAAGTTAACAATGTTCCAATTAATTCTAGTGGAGTAGATGTTTTATCAGACACTTATCCCTCGTTTAGAACTGTTGGAAACAGATGTATGACAAATTCAAACCAGGTTTGTTTTGATCTCAACAATGACCAAGATACTTTTCAAGTCACATGCAGATGGCTACATGTGGCTCCCATTGACTTCAATGGTTGCTATGCGTGCACATCCAAGGACACAACTTTTGACCAATTTTAGTGACCAGGAGGGATTTGATTCAGGTTTCACATCATATTAAATACAGGCATGTTGTTTTTAACTCTTCTTTTTTAAAGTGGACTCAAAAGAGGCTTTAATGATTTAACTGCAAGCTATGTAAACACAGTATTCCACTACAAAAGAACATCAAGGTCAAGTTTAATGGGAGTGCAAATAGCTGTGTGCTTTACTGACAAAGCGTTGAGTAAAAAAAAAAAAAGACAAGCACTTATATGAGTAAGTAACATGCTTTAGAAATTCTACCATAGAGATAACTTTTGAAGCTAATGCAGGGCCATTCTCAGATTTAGTCTTTGTGAATTCCAGATCTGTAGCACCACACCAAATGTTGATTCAGACATACTAGTCTTAGCTTCCCTTTCCACTCTGTCTCTTCCTCACATTAAGCTAGACAGAGCTATGTTTCTAACATATCTGAAAAGGTTGTGGCACAAAACCACCTAAAGATTCCAACTCAATAAATAATACCGGGGAAGAAAGAAAGAAGCAAGATGTTATTTTCATAGTATGTCCAGGATCATCCACAATTTAGTGAAGTCTGTATTACATCAAGACTGGACTTTTTAGTGCATTGTAAACTATTTTGAATAGTTATGACCAATGTGCAATAATACCCTTGATGCATCCTTTGTTCTTCAGTTTCCAGTTTGGCAGTATTATTTTTGTACAGTCAGTTTTCAGTACACAACCAGTGAATGAGATTTGCTGTGTGGCCCAGGTGCAAATCAAATGTCATAGAAAAAGTAAGAGGTTTGGAGATTTGCACTGCCTTGCATTATTTTTGTAGTGATATTCAACAGGTAACAGAACCAAGCATATTTGCTCAACTGCTGTAAATGCTGACAATTACCTTCTTTTGTTGGCCTAAAAGACCACATTTGCTCATTTACAGTCTCAAGAATTGATCAAGCTAAAGCAGAGACTTCTCCTACAGTGTGGTTGGAAAAAAGTATGTAATGTTTTGTATGCTTTTAACAAAAGACATTATATATTTTTCAAGTAGATATTTGTTTTGCATGGGAAGGAGGAGGAGGAGGATACAGAAATAAAATATCAGTAAGTGGACAAAGGTATTATTGAGACTATATAGTTAGTGCTCAGTATGTCATTGATAAGGCATTAACAAAAAAGTACATTAAATTACTTTAATAGTGTGAGAAGAGATTTCAGTCTCTGAGTTAAATGCTAAAATCTCCACCATTTGTTATTTAAAAATACAAGAAAAAAGAAAATTACTAAAAGCATTATAGATAAATATTGGTTTATAATTTCTTTGTTGTATTCCAACTAATGTAGAATGTTTATGGCATTTAAAATGTCCGTATGTTTCTAATTTCAATTCTTTAGTTATTCTTTTCCCTCTTAAAAACTACAATACTTATATTTGCCTTACAGCATATGGTAATATATGGAAGCCATTCTTGCTTAAATTTTGTTGCGCATATATGCTATTAATTTTGCCATTGCTCATATTCTCCAGGCTTAGATTCCCACATTGATGTTTTTAATGGATTTCTTTTTCAGCGTTGTGTTAAATTTATCCTTATAGCTATAAACAAGGAGTCATCATTTAATTGCCACAATTGGGGTGACCAACTTGGTTGTTAACAAAGCAGTCACTAAGTGAAATCCAGTGGTACTTTTTCTTTGAAATTCATTGCATTTGTTTCTCAATGCATTTTGAAGAGAAAATTTTGTCCTTGTATTCACCATTTGTTTGGTATTCAATGCATGGCTAGAATGTGTCATTGTTGGCTACCTTGTGACGCACTACATCATTCCTTTTATAGAAAAAAATTGTTTAATACTCATTGTTTTTGGTACTCATCTCATCTCCTGAATCCAAAAAATGATGAGTACTGAGGTACCACTGTAATGAATGTGCTTATCATCTTATGTCAGTTTTTCTTTGCTTCACAAATCTGGGTTTCTAGCAGTTACATTTTCAACTGTGTCATTACCTCAGTCACTGTATGAGGCATTCACTAAATGAGGACTTCCTGTATTTCTTTCCAGTATTTTGAGGTTTTTTTAAAAATGTCCACCATATATAATAAACTGTTCCTTCTTTCTCAAGGCATTTCCAGAATTTATTACTATATAATTTGTCTATCTTGGCAATTATTAATGGAGTTGTATTCTATCTATAAAACAGTTATGCCAACTTTCTCTTATATTATAACTTGGAGTAAATTATATAATTTGTTCCATAATTCTTCCTATTGTAGTGTTGTGATTGTTATTTTAAACTTTTTGCATCCATTTTTGTCATGCATGTTTTTATTTGTTCTGTTTTCCGAACACTTCAAGTAATTTGTTTTAGAAGTCCTCCTTCATTTTTAAGGTCAGCTTTTATTCTTCTAGAAAATTATACAAACTTCAATTATGGTAAGTTTCAGCCTTTGGTCTGTTTGTGTAGTCTTAGTTGACCGTTTTGTAGGAATGTAATTGCACTTTACTTACTGTGGTTATCTCCAACCTGAAAAGCATTTAAAGGAGGCTAGTGGTGAAATTGTTGGACTTGCACTATCTTTCTCATTGGGTTCTATATTTTTTTACATACTTACAATATGTCCTTTAAAATTTTTGTCTTCTTTGGTTTCTCTGTACCATAATTACCTATGAAGTCATTAGCTAGGCTGACTCCTTTCAATATTGATATTCCATTTTTTGGGCATTTTATCTATTCTGTTAGCCATAACGAAGATTTTTCTTTGTAATATAACTTAATATATTATAACTGTAATATAAGTTTGGAATAATGATATACCCTTTATCTTTTGAGTCTTGTACATTTGGAATTTAATTTGAGATTTTTTCCCATTCCATATATGATGATTTTTGCCTTCACTGTAATTTTTTTTTCAGAAGTCAGAATTGGTGCCATTTGAAACAAATAATATATCTTGAGTAATGCTTAATATCTTAATAATTGCAACTAATCCTAACCAAGGAAATTTTTATACAGTTCAAGAACTCCTTTAACTTATTTCTACAGTTTGACAGGGGCATAATGGCTCAGTGGTTAAAGACGCTGAGTTTGTCAACTAGAAACTGACAGCCTGAGTTCAAGATCCAAGTGCTGTGTGACTGGGTGAACTTCCATCCTTGCTCCAGCTCCTGCCCACCTAGCAATTTGAAAGCAAATGTGAGTTAGACAAATAGATACCACTTTGATGGGAAGGTAACAGCATTCCATGCCTCTCAGTGTACAGTCATGGTGACCACATGACCATGGAAAGGGTCTTTGGACAATGGCTGGCTCCCTCAGCTAAGAAATGGAGATGAGCACCAGCCCCTAGAGCAGTGTTGGCAAGCCTTTTCAGCACCGAATGCTGAAACGGGAGTGTGCGCATGCGCACAGGAAACTGGAAGAGCAGCTCTCTGGCACGCATGCGGGGGAATTCCGGAAACTGGAAAAGCAGTTCCCCGCCATTGAGCTTCTGGTTTCTGGCATGCACATGTGCACTGGTCACCTGGTCTTCTGATTTCTGGTGTGCATGTGTGTGCAAAGACCAGCTGGCTGGTGCACGTGTGTGCTGGAAACCAGAAGCTCAGCTTCCCGATGTGTGCATGCATGCCAGAGAGCTTCTCTTCTGGTTTCCGGTGCTCCCATGCACACAAAGACCCAGAAGAGCAATGGGCGATGGCTGGCGTGCCCAGAGAGATGGCTCTGCGTACCACTTCTGGCATGCGTGCCAGTGGTGAGTTGCCCCCGGTTCGGTTTGGTTCATGCGAATAGGTAGCAGTGACGCTGTGATGTCACCGAACTGATTCTGTGCTTCCCAGACCGGCCCCCCCCCATCCGCACTTACCATTCCGCGCGCTTGTGCGCATGCACAGGAAACTATTTTTTTACTTTTTTGGTAAAAAAAAAGCTTCTGCGCATGCACAGGAGCGCCCATCTGGCGCGCACATGCATGAAGCACGCACGTGCGCCGGACATGCATGCCGTTCACCCCGACCACGCACAAAGTGCGTGCACCTTTAGAACTGGTAGGAAAGGTAAGTAGAACCCACCCCTGACACGTGCCATAGGTTCGCCATCACGGCCCTAGAGTCAGAGACAACCGGACAGTAGAAACCTTTACTTTTACAGTTTACCATAATTGTTTTGTTATATATTTAAAACATTGCTTCTCAAATACAAACCCAGATATTTCATTGAATCTAGCCTGGTTATACTTATTAACCTTTTATACCAATATTTCTAGGACTTATGATAAATAGTAAGGGAGAGAATGGGCCTCCTTGCCTAGTGCCTTTAGTTATTTAAAAATCTGTAGCAAGTGCACCATTGGTTATATTTACTTTTTTCATTGATATAAATTCTTCTTGAGATTTCTTTTTGTTCAATATTATAAGTAAAAATGATCACTGCAAGTTATCAATGGTCTGTTTCTGTTTCTAGAAAGATTAATTCTGCCTTATATTATTGTTGTTGTTAATATATTTCAGTTTATTGATTCAATACACTGATGTTGTTTTGTATGTTCTTCTTCAGTATATAACCTGTTTCGCCAATATGTTTTATACCTGAAATGCTTCTCTATGATGGTATGTGGAAATTAACATTAACAACATCTATAGACCATGCAAAAGAGACTACCACCCAGCCCAAAAAGGAACAAAAAGACCAAAGCATTTCTCCACCAGCAATCAGCACCCAGATCAGCACAGATTAACCCCAAGGTTAATTCAAATTCAAGAGCCATGGTGGTGTAGTGGTTAGAATGCAGTACTGCTATTTCTGCCTACAATTTGGCAGTTCATATCTCATCAGACTCAAGGTTGACTCAGCCTTCCATCCTTCTGAGGTCCATAAAATAAGAACCCAGATTTTTGGGGCCAATATGCTAACTTTGTAAACTGCTTAGGGAGGGCTGTAAAGCACTTTATTCACTATGAAGCAGTGAATAAATCTAAATGCTATTGCTATTGCTAAGGTTAACATCAGACCAACAATCAAGTAAACAATACTTCAATCAAGAACCTGCCAAAGAAGCCAACAGCCCAATCAAAGAATCTCAAAGACCACCCCACCAACACTGACAGGCAAACCTCTAGAATATAAACTGACAGCAAACAGTATTCCTTACTAGCACTGATGATGTTACCTAGTTTGGGTAATGAAACACCTGCAAGAAAACAAGCAAGATCAGAGAGCACCAAGGCTCCCTCAGATTGTGGTTTATCCTGATCATTCTCTGCTTTGTGAGGAATGTATGTATGTATGTATCAGTGGTGGGTTGCTCCCAGTTTGGGCTGGTTCGCGCGAATAGGTAGCAGTGAGGATGTGACATCACCGAATGGGTTCTATGCGACCGGGAGCTGGCCCCACCTGTTTGAGGATTTTTCATCCCCAAAAAGCTTCTGCACATGCGCAGGAGCCCCCGTTCGGTGCGCGTGCACGCTCGGCACACACGTGCACCAAACATAAGCTCAGCGTCCTCTGAGGAGGAGCAGGGCGAGACGTGGGGGCGGTGGGCATGGGGCCGAGTGGAGGAATGGGGCCAGCAGGGGTCGCCATGGGGCTTTCCTGGCATGTCAGGCGAGGCGTCGGGAGCAGTTCTGGAGCGGACTGCGCTGAGGACTGGAGGAGGCAGCCAAGTGCCTGACCAGGAGCCAGGAAAGCCTGGTGGTGACCCCCACTGCCCCTGCTCCTCCACCCGGCCCCACGCCCGCCGCCCCTGCAGCTTGCCCCACTCCTCTGGATCTCTCTCTCGCTTGCTCGCTCGCTGCGGCCATGAGCGGCTGGAGCTGCTACATGGACAGCATGATGGCCGGCAAAGGAAGCTTGCCCAGGTGGGTGGTCCCCTCCCAGCTGGCAGGCGGCTCCCGAAGCTGCTTGCCTTGAAGCTGGGACCGGCATGGGGGGTGCTGGGAGGCATCGTTTCATTACCCCATCCCACCTTATCCCAGTCCTTGGCACAATCCGCTCCTGAGCTGCTCCCAATGCCTCGCCTGGCGCACCAGGAAAACCCCGCAGCATCCACTGCTGGCCCCGCTCCTCAGCCTGGCTCCGCGCCTGCTGCGCCTCACCCTCACTCGCTCTCTCGAACGGGTGCTCCCACGTATGCGCAGAACCTTTTTTTGGCGAAAAACCTTTTAAAAAGCATTTTGAGCATGCGTGCGAGTGCGCTCTGTGCACTCCATGCAGAGAACAGTAGATATGGGTGCATGGGTGGGGCCAGCTCCTGGTCGCGTAGAACTGGTGACGTCACAGCGTCACTGCTACCTATTCGTGCAAAGCGGCCTGAACCGGGAGCAACCCACCACTGACCTGATGCTTTCACAAGCCTGATTTACTGGACAGTTATAACTTTATTTAATATTTGTCCATATTGCTTATTAAATTTTTTTAAGGACAGACTTTTCATTGTATGTATGCATGGCTGTTTCATCAAAGTTAGTAACAGAATTTAGTTCCTTGCCAATTCTTATATAATTTCCAGTCTTGGATGTATAACAGTTTACTCCATTTCTTTATTTCTAATATAGAATTTTTTCATTCTTTTCTATAATCTGATGGTCAAAATTTCCCAATTTGTAAGGAATTAGTGATTTTTTTTTCAAGCCTAGTTGCAGTAAAAAGCAGGAAGGATAAAAAATGTTTCAAACCATATCCTGATGTGACGGATTTTAGAGATATGTCTTCTATGGTAAGACAGACTTTGATATAAATTCTGGTTTGATGTGAATTCTTCAATTCTGCACCCAAATTGAAAAGCTTATTTTTATAGAGGGCAAAGTTAGTTCCATTAATGCAATTCATGTATTAATTTTTATATTTTGTAATAATTATTAATATATTTATTTTATTCAATTTATTCACCCAAAGTTGTTTTTTGTGAGATCACCTATATAAATTTGGTAAATAAATAAATCCACCTGGGCTTGCACTATGTACACTTGTACATGAGTGTTTCCATTCTATCAAACCTGCTGATAGTATATGTTCATAAGCACTTAGAATTCTGTTCACATGTCATGCTAAATGTGTTGGGAGTCAGGGGCTTGAGCCAGTAATATTTATTTATTTATTATATTTATATGCCGCCCATCTCCCAGGGGACTCTGGGCGGCTCACAATATACAAACAGAAC
>JANHFM010006945.1:300229-311199 GCA_032468115.1 Grayia smithii
AACTACCCGCGCGGCCGCATTCTGAACCAGCTGTAGCCTCCGGGTACACCTCAAGGGCAGCCCCATGTAGAGGGAATATGAGCACGGTCTCTCTCTGTCTCTCTCTCTCTGTCTCTGTCTCTGTCTCTCTCTGTCTCTCTGTCTCTCTGTCTCTCTCTCTCTTTCATATGTACAGCAAATGGTCTTTGAAGGACACCATTTCTTCAAAGTATATACATAATCTGGAATTAAGTGTATCAATCCAAAAGGATCCAGTTATCAGTGCATTACAGCTAGTTATTTAACTCAGTGATGCTTATGCAATATTCTTCTGAGTTTGGAGCCATCTTCTTTTGTACTGAGAAAAGAATGCAACAGATTATATTTCAGATAAACTGTAAAGTTATAAGATCCTAGCATAATTCTTTGTCACAAAAATAAATCTGCTTCCTCTTATGTTCTTTTGAGAATGTAGATACAGTAGAAACGTTGATATAATAAAAGAATCATATAACCTCTTTAAGCCTGATTGCTTTGTGATACTATAAAATGGAATTGTATATGTGTGATACTGCTGAGAACTGTTATTTTTAAAAGTGATATGAATCGTATTAAGTTAAACAGACCCATTAATCACATATGTTCTTCTTAACCAGGATCACTGGAGGATTTATCTCCGTAAGGTTCATAAAAATAATTAGGAGGTATGCTTTGATTCTGCTAAACTTTTTAAGATATTTCATAACATTTTAACAAAAGAGAAAGTCTTAGCTGTTATGACCATACTATATAGAAAATATGAAGTCATATAATGTCCCTGGATTGTATCATGATCTTATGCATGATCTTTGTGACTTAAGTACAAATGCCAAAATCATGGCACCTTAAAAAAGATTGAGTTGCATTGACAAATTTCTCACAAAACCCATCATATTTGATACTTAAGATTTTAAATCAAAACATGAATATAGAACAAGTCTATTCATTTTGGTACATAAAAGAAATACATTACAGACTTACAAGATCACCAAAATTTACTCTGTTGTGGTACATATATAACTTTGAAAATACAACATTAGCTTCAATCTTTTTCTGGTTAAAAATCCACATAAAACATTGTGAATGATACATCTAGCAAGAAATTTTTTTAAAAGTTGCATATAAAATGATACTTTTTTTTAAAAAAATGATAAACTATATTGGGAAAGTCATATTTTAAAATTCTGAACCAAAATATTTACATAAAAACAATAGCATCAAATATACACTCTAGAAGCATGATTCAAAAGACTGCATTAGGAGATTTTTTTATAGAAAAGGATGGTGTCAGAGAAATTTGTTTTTTAAAAAATGTATTTCAGGGAAATTTATTTTAAGTTTTATGTACACTAAGGGAAGCTGCGTTCATAAAATCTGTGTCATCGTGAAATTCAGGAAAAAAGTTTTTACAAAAAAACTAAAATCCAATCTTTTTTTGTTTTGTAAAAATATACATTCTGAAATAATACAGTAAAGTGAACCATCCCAGGAGGCAACAGAAGAAATCATTCATATCATTTCAATAATATTTCATGTAGTGGCTTTCCAGCTTGGTGAGTGATATTATCCATATAATTTTAGTCAGATGACCACAGAAATATGCTAATTGTTTCTTCTAGCACATTATTCCTAAAAGGCTCTCAGACACTGAATAGTGCAGCTGGCTGACATTTTATTTATGTTATTTCCACAGGCAAAATATAAGTGGAGGGGTGATTTTGCCTTGTTCCCTTTATTGACACAGAGCAGTAGAGGCAAACTTGGCCTCTACTGTGTTTAGTCCTATTCTCTTCCTGTATTGTCTCAGCATTGTTGTAGGTACTTCTTCACCCACTTCTTTCCAAAGGTTCCTCAAAAAGGATTCCTAAGCCCAGGAATCTTCCGTATTTAGCCCTGGATGGGGTTGCACTTTCATATTCAAGATAAGATGTACAGTCTGGGAGCCCCCTTGGACTCAACCTATGCTCAAAGGATGGCCTTAGCATAGCTGGGGGTCTAGGACATTTAGGCACAGACCCTTGGCCATGCTCCTTCACCCCCAGCCACCCATCTCCACCCATTTACAGCCAGCTTTTCTCCTGTGCTGGCCATCCTCCGACCATTCTCCATAGGCAATGGGCCTCTGGCCCCAAGTAGGCCCTGGCCAATCAGGTGGCAGGCAGAAGCAATGTGCAGTTGGTGAAAGTTTTCTAGAACACTGACACAATGGTGCTTTGGGGGCAGCATTCAATTAGCGATAGATGATTGCAGGAGCTGTGTGTGTGTGTGTGTGTGTGTGTGTGTGTGTGTGTATGGGGTGGTGGTGGCAGTATGTGATGCAAGATATTTTTTTTTTAAGTGCAAAAGCATCCTGCTGCTTGGGGCTTTGCAGATCTGTCACCAGGATTGGAGAGGAAGGAAGGAAGGAAGGAAGGAAGGAAGGAAGGAAGGAAGGAAGGAAGGAAGGAAGGAAGGCAGAAGTAGCAGCTGCCAGAACCGCTGGAGGGGCAGACAGGCGAGAGTGTGTTGTGGGAGACCAGGAAGGTCAGGATGTCAGGGTGTCTCTAAGGGGCTTTGCAAAGGTGGCTTGGCTCCAGTCGGCTCAGTCAGCTCCAACGAAAGGGAAGAGGAGGAGCAAGGCCAGTGTGGCTTCTGTCACTGTGGTGTGTGTGTGTGTGTGTGTGTGTGTGTGTGTGTGTGTTGCAAGTAATCAGAGGTTGGTTTCATAGATTGGGAGAAGCCATTTATGAACAATGCCCTGACTGGGTTCCTAACTGCCAGTAACAAGTTACTTTCTAGTTTCTGTATGAATATATATCCAAAGTTCATGGATTCACAGCTTTGCAAAGATGGAAACTTCATAGTTTATGAATGGAGAATGTTGTTGTTTGATCTTGTGTCTATATTGAGTAGTCATTGGCTAGTCCTTAATAAGATTACATGTATAGAGAATTTTTTAGACACATACAAGCAGGGACAAACAATCCATTATGTAGTCGATAGCTGAATTTGGCATACTTTGCATATAAACAAGATTTATTTTCCTCCCCATTTGGTCATGCCTTTAAGCTTTGATCCCATAAATAGGTTATAATAACTAAATAGGCTTTTCTTCTGGAAAGAATATTGACATTTCAATGTTTATAGTTAAATAGTTAACATTGTAGTAGTTTCAGATGGATGTCATATGATCTAAATCCATATCTGGTTTTTTTTTAAATTATAGTGATTCTTATTTGCTTTAACCTAATAAATATCTCACTTAGCAACAAAAAAAATTGGGCTCAGTTTTGGTCATAAGTCAAGGACCATGTTACTAATTTAACATCTGCAGTGATTCACTTAATAACTGTGACAAGAAAGGTAATAAAATAGGACAAAATTCATTTAACAAATGTCTCACTTAGCAACAGATGTTTTGGGCTCAATTGTGGTCGTAAGTCAAGGACGACCTGCACATATATAGCATAAAGGAATGCAATAAGAGAAGTAGATGTTATTTTAGAAGAATGTCTCTTCTACTGGAAAAGCAAGTTAAGACTGCAATCAGTTCGTATAATTTCATTATCGAAGATAAATTAATGTTTAATGGAAACTATTTGGGTTTTTTTATAAACAGAAAAAGAACTGTCCCAGGGGAAGGAAAGCATATTCCTATTGTTAATATTATTGATTTGCCTACAGAAGATTGTATCTTGGAGACTTACTGGGACTAAAAAAAAAATTACTCAAAGTTCCCCTTTCTCTTCCTTCCTAGGGAGCAGAAACATATTTCTGCTGGTTAATGACTGCAACAAAGTTATTTGATTTGATTTTATATTTTTCAGTAAAGTATTACCAGTCACAGGTACAGTCACAGGTTACAGTCCAAAGGATGTTCTAATGACGTCTTAGCAGAGGTGGGATTCACTTACCTTCCCTACTGGTTCGCCAATATGAGAGCGTGAATGCGCTCGCTTTTCTCGCATGGGCCACCTCTGCGTATGCACACAGCCTTCAGTGCATGAGCAGTAGTCACACATTATGTCCGGGTGAGTGGGCGGAGCCAGCCACAGTCACCGCTACCGGTTCGTGCGATCTGGACAGAACTGGCTGAATTCCACTATTGCTTCTTAGCCATCTAACAGATATGGAATAAGTGCCAGAGTCCTACCCTTTAACTCTTTTTACTTTACAAAATATTTTAATAAAACGAACATTAAAGGATATTACCACAATGAAAAAAAAGCCCACTGACTTTTATGTTACCTTTGTTTCTAAGTACATTCCTTGGATATGCCCCACATATATTCTTAAAAAATGAAAACAGTTGAAATCTGAAGCCCAATGAGTTTTTTTTTATTTTGAGGCTTTGCCCTAAGAAAAAATTCTATCACATTTTAATAATTTTATAAAGTCCAATGCCCTTAAATGCATTACTGTTATGTTTTATTAGCTTTAATATTTTTCTACTTGATATTCAAAAGTGTCACAACCAATTTATATAAATAAATAGTATCTAGAAGGATAACCATCAATAAATTGTTTAGTAATTGCTACTAGATGTAGAATATGATCCAGCCAAATTAAGTGCCCTGGTTTTAGTGGGAACAATTTAAACACATGCTGAATGCTTCCTTTGAATAAATAAATTTGCACTTTGCCTGTACTATTCTTATGAAATATGAATTACAAGTGAAAATTAAATACGCTAAATGTTAACTAGTGTTGGGCTTCTCCTAACACTGAAAATGGGAGAAAATAGTACACTTGTAGCAGTATCATTTGTCCATTAAATATTTCTTAATGAAAACCAGAAAAAGAAAAATTACTTTACAGCTCTGCTTGATCTGCTTCAAGAATGAAATCTTTGGACTTTATTTATGTAAAACCTTAAAAAGAAGGAAAAACTAGCTACCAGCTTCAGAAGACATGAAGGTTTAAAATGAATGGTTTAAATGAAAGTTAAAGTACAAAAACAATACTATTATAATTATAATCTTTAATAAAATTACTATAAAATAAAAACAAGAACAATATAATAAAATTACATAACAATGGAAAAAGAATGAAACATAACAAAACAATGAAAAACATAACTAAATGCTTAAAGATAAAAACCATTAAAAAACATAGCCTCCCCACTCAAATATTCTATGCGGAACACACTCAATTTCATATCCACATTACTGTATCCCAGGCAAATAGCAAAGCAATGTCTTTAGGCTCTTCTGAAAGACCAGCAAGACTGGGGAATGATGTTCCAATGGGTGGATACTGCAGCAGAAATGAGTCTCCTCCTGGGTCACATCATGTTTGTGAGTGGGACCCAGTGGTGGGTTTCTACCGGTTCGTTCTGGTTCGGGCGAACCGGTAGCAGTGGCAGGAGACTCCACCCACCCACCCAGACATCATCATGGATGCTTTGCACATGCGCAGAAGAGCCGGTGCGAGTGAAGTGAGCATGCGCATGTGCACGCTCACAGTTCCGAACAGGTAGCAAAGGTAAGTGAAACCCACTACTGATTGGACCTGCAGCAGGCCCTTCCTACCTGACCTGATGGGACATGTAGATGTGATTGGGGAGAAGCAGTCGCTCAAATAACCCAGCTCCATGTAAAGCAGGGGTATCCAACTTGGCAACTTTAAGACTTGTGGACTTCAACTCCCAGAGTTCCTCAGCCAGCTGTGTTCACAAGTCTTAAAGTTGCCAAGTTTGGAGATCCTTGATGTAGAAGACAAGATGACAATCTTGAAAGTGTGATAGAAGCGTCACCTGATTTTTAATGTGTGGCCATCTGATGCTTTATTACTGATGTTTTATTCCACATATTATGCTTTGCTTCTAATAAACATTAAGAATGAACATTTGTTCTTAATTTAAAAATATTGTCTGGAAGACCCTTTAGCCTATATGAATAATTAATGTTAGAAATACCGGTACTACTTTCTGTTTGAATAAGTTGTAATAATAAGTTGGTTATGTTGCAATTATTTATGCCATTCCACTAAATTTCATGGATTTTTAAGACATCCTATTTGTATTTTTAAGTAGAGTTTTGGACTTTTAAGTTCTCCTTGTGTTTCCCATACTTGGCATATTAGTGTAAAAATATTCTGAGACTGTGAGTCAAATGCCTTTCTCATTCACTGGGTACTTTCCTGCCAGTCTTTACATCTGCTATCATGCATCTTTTGTGCGTTGTTATCATCTATTCAATTCTTGGCTTTTCCCAACCTTTTTCTCTAGTTCAATGCTCTCCTGGCAAGCTTGGCAAGGAATATATCTTTCCCAGTCTTCATGAAATGTTACTTGTCTCTTGCCAGAAATCCTATATGTAGGTTATACAGTCTGTGGCCAAGGAAATCAAATCCTTCTCAGCAGCACTACGTAGCTAATTGTTCAAATCCAGGATCCTGTTCTCCCTCCTCATGCTATGAAGTTAACTGAAAGGATGGACAAAAATACTTTTTATTTTCCCAGTACCTCCACCTTCTTGCCTACCCACTCCCTTATTCACCTTATAATCATTTGAATTCTATTCGAAGTCTCATTTGGCAGTGTATTAATTCCCTTATGACTCAGTGGTCATACTTGGTGCTTTTGGAGAACAATTTGGTGACCTCTTCATTGTATCCTCAAAATAGACACCTGTAGGACCACATATCTTTAGTTATGTCAGATCAGACTGTACCTGATGGCTTCAGATTGTCTCAGCATGATATCAACCACTCCCACAAAGCATATTGTTTTCTTCAAAGTGGTCCTTGGGCTTCTTCAATCTATGGATACAAGTTCCTTCTGCTCTATTCCATGCAACTATGGATTATCTGCTGCAGAGCCTGATTCTAGTTGCTAAGCAGCTTTGTCATTGGCTGCCTCTTGGTTCTGAGTCATCTGCTTTTGCTTGTCTTTCTCTTGATATTCTCTGATGTTCACTCTGCTCTTCCAAAGCACTTCACCTGACCTATTCAGGAAATTCACACTTTGCTTTTGTTGGCATGTTGTAACATAGAAACTCTTTAATTGGACCCTTTCACCTTCTTCTATAACAAGGACACCAGCTTATACTTCCAAGCTGTAGCTTGGTTCTTTTCAAGGAAAATCACCCTGGTTTCTTATATGTCTCCTAAAATTGCTTCATCTTCATCACTGGCAATCACAGTCAGGCAGTCAGCAGGAACCAGTAATGTACAGAACCAGCAAACTCAGGAAACATGCAGCAGGATCAGGAAATAGCCAACAGTCTCCTTGATTCTTGCCCCGTCTTTGCTCTTGTTGCTGTTACTTCTTTTCTACTGAACTCCCACGCAAAATCCCCTTTTGCTCACCCAGAAGAACAAGGCACCTTAAAATGCCTAGCAATGATTAATATGCCCACCTGGAATTCAGGAAGGGTCACAAAAATGTCATCTTTGAAAATTTAAGGAGGAGAAGGAGAAGGCGGAGAAAGGATAGAATCATTTCTGGCATTTTCTATAGATACTGTAAGGGTTCAATAAAGATATAGTGGTGAGGGATGATCCTTTGTGCAAGTAACTTGAACAAATCTAAAAACTAGGGTAATTGAAAGTAATTGAATGAGATATATGACATCCATTGTTACTATTTGCCTATCATTGTTTTTGACTTATCTCTTCTACTAATTATTTTTCATATCTTCTTTCTGCGTCATGGATATAGAGACTTTTGATGTAAAACCTCAGACTTCTGGTTCATTTAGAGAACAATGATTAGAAAACTCCTTTTGCAGTGTCTAAACTGTGGTTTATTATTAACCTTGCTTGGTTTCCTCTTGCTCTGTCACCTTCTTCTTTCCCTTTGGTCTCAACTTAAATATCAGAGCTTTGTTGAAGTGGTAAATGGGACATTCTTTAGAGTGTATATTTGGAGTTAGTTACAAGGGAAATCATGTTCTAAAGGATTTATAAAGCTTTTTGCTGCAGGATAATTGAAGATTGAATAACTAGTGCCATCTGGTGGGCAAATTGAAGCAGCTGAGTAAGCTAAAGAAACTTAATAAAAATCATACAGTTGCAGTCATTAGCTCCAGGATTCCTGATCTGGTGCCCACACATTTTTCTGGGATAAAAGATTCTCAAATATCCAAGGAACATTGCTATTCTAGCTGGAACTTCTGAGCATTTGGAGAGTACAAGTTGTACAAGTTGTACTAATCTAATTGGTTGTATGGAAGTAAGAAAAGTTAATGGTTGTGGTTCCTTCAGCATAGGACAAATAAGGAATAAGGAGGAAATATTTTCCAAGAATACCAGAGAATTCAAGCAATGCGTATATCCCATATGAATTATCCCAGAAGACAACATGTTAAAACATGATCACATTGCTGCAAGAAAAAGTGCATGGCTTGCATATGTGGTTACCAGAATCTGAATTCAACTTGGGGGAATATACAACTTGCATATTCACACACACCATGAAAGGGACTACTATTGTCTTTAACAGTTGTTTCCCAAACAACAGTTCAAAATTTATGTTTTAAATCACTTTGCACTGATTCACAGACTTTTAATAAAATTATGGAATGTAAAATCTAATCCAACTCCCTGTCCAGTGCCATAATCACATGACAAAAGTTGATTGCTCAACATTTTACTCAAGTATTGGATTTAAGCAGAAGGGGGAGTTATGACACATAATCAATTATTAATGACATCAATCAATCAATCAATCAATCAATCAATCAGAACTAATTTCTCCTTAGGCCAGATGGCATGACAACCTAGGGTGGTTTATTCACATAAGAGATGTTTGAAAGAGGGTAGAATTCTTGCTGCTGTGGCAGCTAGAAGAGACTTTTGTTTCATATTATTAGCTCTGCAATATTATAGGGAATCAACTTATTCATATGTCAAGAGAATTAGATTTGATTGTGAATGGCATTTGAATCCTGCCAAAGTTAACTGTTAAAATTGTGCTAATAATAAGCTTGTACATCTAGACTATAGTCTGAAGGTGCTGTGCCCAGGAAAATGTAACCCCAGTTTGCAGGATCATTTCCAAGTGTGAGGAGCTGTAGCTTTTCTTTCATTGACAGAATCTCTTTTCCACTTGTTGGATAAGGATGCAGTTCATTTTTGCCAATCTGGGAGAGTAAGAGTCTAACCAAAGGAGGAATTGCAGAAGCACTTCTCTTATGAATGTCAGGATTTTTTCAGTGTAATTAACTATGATGTTTTACTTCTCATAAACTAGGTATAATCATGTAAAGTGATGCATAAACACATACAGTATGTACTTACTAGATACATACAAATGTTGGATCAGGGGTTACCGTAGCCCTTAAAGATAAATTTGGATGAAACCCCATCTTGAGCATTCAAGTGATTCAGATTTGTGGAGTATATGAGGACTTGCTCTGCTGTTCCTCCCTCAATGCTCAAATACTCCTATGTAGTACAAATTGTCAATCTGACCCAGACAAGAAACTATTCCAAGTGTAGTTTGCGTCAGGTTCCAAGTAATGTACCCATCACAAATCAAACTCTGAGGCATTACGTTTCCTCAAAGAACAAGTTTATTTACATAAATCATCTTGGCACAAACTGGTGGAAAGCCAGTACTGAAAGTTCCCATGCTTTCTACCCCAATATAAGTAATAGTTTTTCAATTTTCCAAAACAATCTTGTCACATTGTCCAAACAAGGTAAGAGCTGGTTGCTGGGCGACTTCTCTCCTCCTCCTCTGGCCAGCCAACCATTGGAATGCATTTGAGCCATCGGCTAGCTATGTTGTTTTGGCTGAAGACTCTATCCCCCCTTCAGCTCTGAACTGTGTCAAACTGAATTCATGTCAGAGTACCCAAGGATATAAACAATCCCACACCCCAGTCAAATTCAGGCTTGACAGTTTGATCATTTCTGTAGACTCAGTCTTTGGCAACGGAGTGAAAAATGAGAGGGCATTGTACTTTCTAAAAATGACCTTTTGCATAAAGAAACACTTCTGCACGTAGCTTCTTCATTTGTGTTTATAGACAGTAATTTAAATATTGAGAAATTATTTATAACTGCTGTTCACAGAGGAGTGACTGAATCCATGCTTATTGGAGCTAATAATGTACTGAGTTTCTCATGAGGTGGGAAGAGTTCAATTAAGATGTCAGTCTTTCAGCCTACGCACAAATGTCCTAACCCTGAGCTCTGGGTCTCACCCATCTTTTTCAGAAATATGTAACTGAAAGTAATTACACAATCTGTTCATGGCAAGGAAAAAAAAAATAAGAACATGTTTCTACAATGTACTTTCAGAGCAGGTGGTTTTATCTTACACATACATAATCATTTCAGCATATACTTACTGATAATAGTTCTGGTAAAACTAGCTTATTCAGGTGTGGCATCTTGTTTTGTTTGTCACAACCTGCCATTTATTCACACTTGCTAAATAATTACTTCATTGAAAATCAGATTACATATTGTTTAGATGTCAGAAATAAAAGAGCCAGATAACCGACAGATAATCAGCTGTATTCCTCCCCAACTCCCCAAAACCTTTCTAAAACTGCAATTATAATTACTTATCCTTTAAACAAAGACTCAGCATATATTTTTGATATCATGTTAAGTATATATAAAAAAAACTATAAATGTCTTTCCTTGGTTAAGTTATTCCACTTCTGAAAGTTACATTTATATTTGGCCTCACTTGTTTTTATATTCACAGATGCATTTGTACAATTCAAAGGGTTTTCAAAATCATTTCATTATAGCAATCCCCATTTAAGCTGTGAATGTGTGAATTGCCACTATTGAAAAATATGGATATTAGAAATGATGTCAGATAGTATCAGCTATCAACTCAGAAAACTCAAACTGCCCAAGGAGCTGCTGATACAGTTCTACAGAGATATCATTGAGTCTGTCATCTGCACCTCTATAACTGTCTGGTTTGGCTCTGCAACCCAACAAGACAGACAGAGACTTCAGAGGATAATTAGAACTGCAGAGAAAACAATTGCTACCAACCTGCC
>JANHFM010006945.1:324180-337609 GCA_032468115.1 Grayia smithii
CTATTCTATTCTATTCTATTCTATTCTATTCTGTTCTGTTCTGTTCTGTTCTGTTCTGTTCTGTTCTGTTCTGTTCTTTTCTTTTCTGTACTGTTCTATTCTATTCTATTCTATTCTATTCTAAAGTAGGAATGCACATCTGGCTTAATTGAGAAATCAAATACAAAACAAAGTTGAGAAGAAATTGAGCTTCTGTGCTGGTATCTTCCTATCTCTTTTTCCTTCAGGTTCTAAGTAATTACATATACAAACAGTTACATATAGTTCTATAGCAGCCCTTAACACATACAACTGCATTTGCCCAGAAAGACCCAAGCACAGAAAAGGAAATGACTGGTTATTTCTTATATCTTACCTATATTCAAAAATAGCAGAAAGAAAGAAAATAGGAATAGAATCAAGGGGTTATTTTCCAATGTGGCAGTTTTGGTATAATTCCTCCCTGGCCAGTGGTAGAAGCTGCTACAGACATACGGTAATTCTGACAACCTTTTTATTTTTTGCCGCTTATGGTTCAAATGTCAGATTAGGTGACTTCCCAATACAAATATTGTTGCAATCCAACCATTGTTCCTGGTTTTGTCTGCAAGTTGAAAGTTAAAATATTAAGAATAAAAGGATAAATCCTAGTCTTTTCTTGTTGTTCTGGTCTTCTTTTCTGAGGAGATGCCACATATAAGAACAAACTTAAATAAAGACACCTGCATGAAGCTTGTATTCATTCATTCATTCATTCATTCATTCATTCATTCATTCATTCATTCATTCTGATACCTCACTTTTTGCTCTGTATAGTCAAGACCTTTCTTATTGAATTCGATGATACCTATCCTGTCTGAATTACCCTAGTTTGAGTCTTATTTCTATGCCAGGTTACACTGTAATATGATATTGGGGAAATGGATTTCAGAGAAACTAAATGGCTTAGATATCCTGTTTTTAAACAAAACAGATTTTCATTTAAGGTTTGAGAGCACACTACAAAGTGAATTTTTTAACCAAGATGAAAATTTAGATTATTTTCAAAGGTTACTCCTTCCATTTTGTTAATGTCCTGATATTAAAAAAAGAGATAAAGAGGTCACAAATGAAAAAAAAAACATTGCTATCCAGGCACCTGTAACCCTTAACTTAATATCATATCAATGCACCTGCTTTGTTGGTGCTACATCTTGTTTACAACCTATATTTTATGTTCAGGAAATCCAGGCTCGTAGGTCTGAGAGTAATATACAAGTTGCAGCTAAAGACAGCCTCTGCTCTGGATTCAATTTTCAGATCATCTTTTCATGCCCTGGTTATAAGCCCCTGAAATATGGCAATGTAATTGAAAAGCTGACAGTCTCTGCACTATAGCTGTGATAGTGGGTGTTATGAGTAAATGGCATTATTAGATTTTCCCTTATTTTTGAGCTTTTCCAGGGATGGCTTTATCTTACATTACCAAAGAAACTGCATTATTTTTATTTTTTCTCCCCGGTGGGGTGGAGAGAAGGAGTGTACCATTTCAAGGCTTCTTTTGAACAGATACCAAGTATAAAGACACAGGATGATAAAGTGCTTATTCCATATTTTGTTCAGTTTAGACAGAAGATTTCTTTACTATCTGTTCCATGCTGTGCTTTAATACGCAATGACTATGCAATAAAATGGTTAAACAAAGCCCATTTATGTATTCGCTATCCCATATTTCTTGCCTCCCATATTTGTCTTCTGTGGCCAGCTTTTTCCTTCTGATATGTCAAGTTAGAATAATGGGGTTTGCAACCAAACACATTGGAAGGTGGGAATAAGACTGTTCTTAGCTTCTTCATTTTGTCTCTGAAAAGCTTCCTTTTCTTGACAATTTCCATGGCTATTTTTTCCCCTGATATCTAGTTTATTTTCTTCTGTTTATTGACCTTTGGCAATCCTGTTTTCACATTCATCTTTAACTTCACTGACGTTCAGGACTTTAGGATTTCTGATGTTCCCCTTGAAAATGATAGGTAAACACCCAGATTTATTTATTTATAAAATGTTTAAGCCACCTCATTCTAACATAATCTGGGTGGCTTACAAAAAAAACCCCTTTTGTGATATGATTTCTGCATATTTCATGGTGGTGTCATTTGGCTGTTTGAAGACTATTTGCGATCAAGAAATAATTGGTTGGGAAGAAATTGAAAAGACATTCTGCTTCATCTCTGTTTCCTAGGCCATTTAGTCCAACTGTATTTTTCCTGTTGTAACTCTGGCATTCTACTTTCCAACTACAAGCGGCACATTTTACTGGCATATTCAGTCAATTTCAGATTGAATTTATCCATAAAACTTTTTAACCTTTTTTTTTCATCACTGGTTGGAACATAAATTTGGGTAAGTATTATATTAAGAGACCTTGCAAATTCTAATTATTAATAATTACCTAATTACTCTAATTATAGGTTTTTTGTGTCCTTGGTAGTAAACGGTTCGATCTTCTGACTGAAAATGTCCAATTCCAATCTGTTTTAATTAGCTAATACCTAAGACATCAATGTGTAGTTGATTGATTCTATATTTCACTGTGCTGAACCTTTCCATGTTCACGCTCCTTATATTCCATGTTCCCAGTCTAATTCTGTCTTTGCAGCTTTGGATTTTCATATTCTGTATGTCAACATCAGCAATTAGATGTCCCAAAGCCTTAAATTTAGACACATCATAAACTTCACAAATGTTCCAAAAATGCTAATGTGTTTCACAATAGCATATTCAATGCCATCCAACTGGAGGGCCAATCATATGGCATTGTATCATCAATCACTTTATTTTGTCAATGTGATTTTTTTTATCATGGCCTTCTGCTTTGCTTTTACTATTGTCATTAATTTAGTCATCTACCTCCATCATCTTCTTATATCACTGCTGTTCACTTCATGTGCCTGCTTTGTGTCATTGGGCAGCTGGATCATCAGGCAGCTGAATGATGTTGCTGAGAACATATAGTCTTGTTGTACACTCCTGGTGTTCTTTCCCATCTCTCTGTACCCTATTTAGAACATAGGATTTTAGGTTATCTTTGAATAGAATAGAATAACAGAGTTGTAAGGGACCTTGGAGGTCTTCAAGTTCAAACCCCTGCTTAGGTAGGAGACCCTATATCATTTCAGACAAATGGTTGTCCAAACTTTTCTTTAAAACTTCCAGTGTTGGAGCATTCACAACTTCTGGAAGCAAGTTATTCCACTGATTAATTGTTCTAACTGTCAGGGAATTTCTCCTTAGTTCTAGGTTGCTTCTTTACTTGATTGATTTCCATCCATTGGTTATCTTATAGTTCTTTAATTGTTTTTCTTTGGAGCCCATTGACAGTTAAGGACTCTGTACTTTCCCTGTACTCATTGTACAGTGTTTGATCACACATGGTAATTTTTTTTTGTCTCAAAAGGAATATAAATTGACTGAAAGCAGTGTTTTTGCTGCACATCACACAATATATAGGCAGCTCCATTTAGGCATTTGTGGAGTGAGTGTGTGTGTGTGGCGTGGGGGGTGGGGTGGGGTGGGGAAGGAAGACTAGGTACAGTAGCTCAGTTCCACATGTCTCCATTCTCATTACATTTTACAAGATGAGATGAAGTTAATGACTATTCTGCTTACAGGGAAATTGACTTAATTTAGGATCTCTATCAATCTCCCAGAGTTCAAAATTACACAGAAAGATACTACTGATAAAGAAAGAGGCCCTAAGTTGGGAAGATAAGCAGACACAACAGTGAGGTTGGGGTTAGATGGTATATTTTCTGACCCTTTTCTTCTAGAACATGTGAGTAAATTTAAATCCTGGAATAGATTCTGTAAAGCTTTTATGTGTTTTGTCAACAATAAAACATTGTAACTCATCCTCCTTGCTCTACTAATTTTTCTTCACAATTATAAGAGCTGTCTGCCTTGATGGATTAATTTAGCTGAAGTTTTAATACAATAAAGAGCAAATACTCCTGTGTTGCTGCTCTCATGATCCATTCAATATTTCCTAAGCATGTTGCACAAAATTACGCCTATTTTCATTACTGTGTTTCATCTACAGCATCGTTAAGTAAATATTTGCACAAAAGTGTAACCATTTCAAGTTTCCCAAGATGCAAGCTTTGCCACAAGGTAAATAATTAAACGATGCATTTTCTCTCATAGCACAGTGCCTGATATAAGTTTGATCATTCCACATCTCTTTGATAATCCATAACTGTCGCTCACAATCATTCTCCTTGTTCAACCAAGCAAAGATAAAAGGTAGAACATGTTTCTTTCACCTACTCCCAAGGAAACTCCATTATCCTTGAAAGGCCATGTGACCACGTATGAGCCAATCATAGCTAAGAACTTCTTCCCACAAGGACAAGCTCCGTGTGAGCAGAAAATGAAGCTGTTACCAGACAGCAAATTGCAGCCCTCGGTTCTTATGAATATTTGAATGAGTAACTAAAAACAGCTCAGAGAACTCTAAGCAACTGTGACAGCTGAAAATACCTAGGAAACTAGCAGTTTAAAAGGACCATGATGACAAGATCACCAGTCCTGCATTTCCTTCCTTTGAGACTTTGGTTACCCACCCTCCAGCAAAATAATATTGTTGCAAGAATATTGTTTGAAAGATAGAAGAACTGTTTTCTCCCTATACATTTTCCCCAATAAAATAGTCAATTAAATTACAATGATTTTTAATCTATGCAAGGCAAGAAAATTGTCATGTTTTGGTTTTGAAATATTGATGCTGCTTTCGCTTACCTTATATACCTAAAAATTATCCCTGGTAAATTTTTCATTAAAATTTCTCAGCTAGTTCCACGTGGGAAAAAAAAAAGATAATGAGAATAGTTACCCTGAAGCTAAAATGTTCTGAATAATTTGCACTTAAAAAAAACCCTTGTAAAATAAACAATGTGAAGGGGAATTCAGCTTGTATGTTTATCATAGCAATATGAGGTATTATATGTTCATAAAAAGATCCCAACCATTTTCTCCTCCTGAATGAATTGCTTATGAAGCTGTCATTTCCCCCCCTATTGTATGCAAATTCCAAGGCTGCAGAAGAACACTTACATAATACAACCACTGTGAATGCAATAAAAACATGCCTGCTGTCTTGCATTTTTGCATGATAACTTTGAAAATCCACTCACTAGGCCACCTTTCCCATTTCCAGTGTATCATTGGGAATAGAAAAAAGAAAAGAAAAGAAAATTTCCCAGTCTACATCCACAGTTCATGCGATCTGGTAGCGGTTATGTCGTGATGTCACTGAACCGGTTGTCCGTGTCCCGGAGCCGGGCCCACCCACGCTGCTGAACGTACTTTTTTCCAGTAAAGCCCCAGAAAATAGTGTGGTTTTGTGGTTTCGTGGTGTTTCCTTAAATTTTTTTTATTACGCATGTGCGGTAGCGCACTTTAGGTGCGCGTGCGTGCATGCAGGAAGAGAACCGGAAGTAAAGGTAAGTAGAACCCACCCCTGGTCCACATGCTTTAAATTTTGTATTTTTCTATATGCTGGTCCCCTAGATCAGTGTTTCTCAACCTTGGTGACTTGGTGACTTGGTGACTTTAAAATGGGTGGACTTCAACTCCCAGCTTTGCTGGCTGGGGAATTCTGGGAGTTGAAGTCCACCCATTTTAAAGTCACCAAGGTTGAGAAACACTGCCCTAGATCATTCCAAAGTAAAACAGTTTAGGAATGGACATATACATTATGTTTACTTTGCAGTCTACATAGGTACAGTAGCATTTCAGTTTAGCAGTTATTTCCTACATATTAAAAAAATACTGTAGTCTAGTCATCTACGTTTCCAATAGCTCATCATATGTGGAGACTTTCTGTACATCTTCTCCTAATTTACATAGCTATAAATACAAAGATTTATGAATTTCACAGCAGATTCAAGATACATCAGGAGGTTGGTTATTGGAAATTCTGTCACAGCATTGTTAATCAAAGCATGCCAGCATCTTCTTTATGTGTGTGTTAACTTTCTAGTTCGTTAACCTTCAGTCTAAGCCTGAAGGATATTTACCTGTTTCTGATTAATCGAAATGGTTTTCTTTTGTTAACTTTTCTGATTCTAGGCATGACTCATTTTAAGCCAGTACAATGTAAAGATTCTGACAATTGCAAAGATAGTAGTATCTGATTAGGAGAGGACATAGAATGTTTGTGGGGCAACTGCAGTCTGAATTAGGTAAAGTTGTCAAAAATATAGTTGGGCTTCACACTTTCCAATTGTTCTGGATTTGAGGCAAAACTTCAAAACTCCCAATAATCACATGTGGGAAAGACCTGTGAAACAGATAGAAGAGCCTCAGACTAGACAACTGTCAGACAAATGGCAACTGAACCCGTAGAAGGAATAGGGACATGACAAATGTCTCAAAATGTCTTGGTTTCATGGACTGCACAAGTGAAAGGCAAGAAATGGACTTTCAGATTTGCAAAATTCTGTTAATGTAAACTAACAATAAAATAAAATTGGTTTTTTAAAACGGAATTTATCTTACTGCAATTTTGCAATCATAATAGCAAGAATTGGTGCTGATAATTTGCAATTTGTAAAGCTTCTGAGAGTTACAGAATTTGGAGGCTTTACTGAAATAGTAAATATTCCTTAGTGTCTTGAAGTTTAATTAAGACATTCTACATTTTATATTCTTTATCGGTTGTCATGAAGAAAAAACTATATAATATCCATAAAAACAAGAGACTTTTATAGAAAATCACATTATTTTTCTTTCATAATAGTGCCTATATTACTGACAGCATCTGAGAGTTAAAAACAAACTGTGATAGATTTATTTATGCATGAAAATATATAGTCTACAAAAATGAAATACCGTATGTGTGGCCCATATATCAATAATAAATAAAACAGTGGTCATTTGTTCCTTTTTTACACTCATGTATGAAATATAAATCTTCACTAAAATTTATGTTCTTTAGATATATTTAAAGCCTTTGATTCTTTAGAACTACCATTTTAAAAACAAATATGAAATAAATTTAAATTTGATGCTCACTTTTGTAATAAGCTTGGATATATGGATAAAGTCCATATATGACAGTTATGATTCAGATTCAATCACAATTTCAAGAGGTATCAAATAGGGTTGCCCTTTATCACTTTTAGTGGTAAAAATGAAATTTCTTGCCGAAATTCAACTTTCTATTTCAATGCTTCTCAATGGAAATTCCAGAACAGGCTTTAAATTTGGAAGACTATCAAATACACAATTTTGATAAAGGATCCTCTTCATTTAGTTCCTTTAATAACAGGTATAGATCAGGATAAGCATGGTTTGGTTAAAATGAAATTAGATAGAATACTATTTTTACAGCCTAAAAGATTTTATAATAGGGAACCTCTTAGATGGATCAGATGGATCAACAAATAGGTGATAACTACTATGACACTTTTGGTAGAAACTCTAATGTCTTTGGGTTATAAAAATATTGGCAAAATGGCCTGATACCATTACAATAATTTTATGCTATTTAGAACAACCAAAATAATAATTGTACAACATTGGAAAACTCTAGTAACATGTTGAAATATCTTTAATTGCCGTATTAGAAAAATCATAATGTTAAATTAATGGAAAATAACAATAGAAACCACAGTTTTATTAGATTTGAATGGATTTTATGATTTACCTCAATAGCAACAGATTGCAACATGGCATATTGTATATGTGGTAAATTTGTACATGTACAGTACCAATTTCTTTCTTTCTTTCTTTTATAAAAAGTTTTTATTTTTATTTCTCATAAACATATTTAAATGTACAATCTTATCCATCATTTATCATTCAACTTATCATTTTATTTTTATTTGTTCAGGGCTGCTCTTTTATCGTTTATCCTTCTTGGTTTTTCCACAGCCTTTCTTCTTCTTCCCTTCTCTTCCCACTTCAACTCTTCTTATTTCCTTCATTCCTCCTCTTCTACCTTTCCCTACTTCCTCTCCCCCACTCCTCTCATCTTCCTCCCTTTCTAACCCTCTCTCCTACTTCTCGTTTCCTTTCCATTTCTTTCTCTCCTTTACCCTCTCTTCTATAGTACCTATTTCTTTATTTACATTGTAATATATCATTTTGTATTTTCTACATCTTTTTAATCTATTTGCATCTTAGATTTGTTAATGTAGCTACCTGGCATTGTTTGTTAATCATAGTTTAGTAAAAACCATAAAAATATAATAGAATGTTTCCATTTAAATTAGATAAAATATACAGAAAGGACAGCCTACTGAATTTAATATATAAAACAGTTTACTCTGATAAAATTATATGTCAATTTAAATTTCATTTAAAAACTCCAAATAGTGGAGTAATTTATGAATTAAAAGATTGCATTTTTAAAGCTTAATTTTTAAAAAATCTACCCTGACCAGTGAAATTTTCCTTTATAAAGTTATGCTGTCTCCCTGGGCATATTGACACATATGGTGCTACAGCTTGTGACAATTGCTTCCTTTGAAAGCAATATGGCAGGAAAAGTGGGGAGACACTCACAAAAAAAAAATTGGAAGCAATTAATGTCTTCATTTCCTTTGAAATTTAAATTTGTTAATATGAACTAGAGCCACAGATAATTGTTCACATTTTTAAATATTCTATATTCCAAACTGTTGAGAGAAATAGGTGGATACACAGATGTGCTCATGAGAAGAGAAAACTATCCTGGTAAACTATACATTGAGGAAACATGCTAGGCAAGAAATTACTCAATCGTTAATAACATTGTGAACTATTTTTAAAGTGCAAAATTTACAGTTGCAGAATAAAATCTTAGAAAAACAATAGTTATTGATACTAATCCAAGCACTTACAACATTTTGGTTAGATTTGAAAGGACAAGTCATTCCATATGGGTTCAATAGAATATGAATGAGAGGAAAACTAACAGGAAAAATTAGATTACCAAAAAATTCTGTGTAATACAGAAACATAACTTTAAATTGAGCTGCCTAGTTTAATAGCCCACATTAATTCTAATTAAGAAAGGTTTATTATCCCAAGAAGTTACAAAGATATGGGAAACATAAACCGGATGTGGGAGATATGGGCCTAAATGTTATAGATGTTAGTAAGTCATTTATGATATTGTAAATATTATATACACTTATATCCACCTGTGCTGTAGAGCAGAATCCACAATTATTGATCTCTAACCATCTCAATCAGCTGATCATGTTGAAATTCTTTAATTGGTTCAGCAGTAGTGATGTTTTTGTTTTTCTTTAAAGGAGGCCCTATTATTGGTTTTATGCCCAAACTTTCACCTTTTTGATCTAGGCTACAGAGCAGCAATGGGAGACTTAAATAATATGGAAAGAATTTTACATAGCCATCAATATTTTTACAGAATCAAAAAGCACAGAACTGCTTCACAATGACCTCAGCTCAAACCCAATCTGGTTAGCTTCAGGAAAGGACTTTAAAATAAATCCTGAGGAATACTGGGAATTGATGTTTTCAGTTTTTGTAGAGAAAATGGCAAAACAGAAAGGCAAGGATGCCTTTAGTTACTTACAACAGCTTTCTAAGGTTGTTATCCTATATATATATTCCAACTGGAGAAAGCTCCAGTGAAATGATTTGAACTTACAAGTGAACATATGTAGGGCTGCATTGCCTGTCACTCTGTGTAAAAAACGAAAGATTCCTACAGAATCAGTTTCATCTTGGGAGTGTGCATTTCTATATCTCCCCAAGCAGACAGGCAACTGACATTTCAATTGCCCTGGAAAGATGCAGAGTAGGGGAAGAGTAGAATTTCCTTTCTACTGCCATTAATATTTCTACATCAAAGCCTTGAAATGTATTCTTAAATATTCAAATGTTGTCAAATGTAGTTATGAATATATAGGTAATAACTATCTAGCTCATGTTTTAAATTCAAGAATCTTATTTTTGGTGTGTCCCCATTGTCAGTTTTCTATTACTGCTATTCAGCTTCAAACCCTGGGAGGCTGCAAGAGATAATGATTAAGACTTTATGACATCACATATTGCAGCAGCAACAGGAAGCAATGTCTAAAAATAACCTTTAGCACTTGCTTTTTATCCCCTCTGCAACCCAAAGGATCAGCTCTAAGACACAGATTTCCAATTCCATACCTAGCAAGGAGCTTGCTGCCATTAGTTGACTTCAATTTATCTGTGGGCAGGGTGGAAAGTTCATTTTATTGAAATTGTTTTATGATTCTTTCCTCTTGCACCCCTCCATTGCCTTTTTGAGCTCAAAATAGTGACCTTTCCATAGAAAAGAAAAAGAAAGGAAAGGAAAGGAAAGGAAAAGAAGAAAAGAAAAAAAATGAATATCTTAAATCCTACTGTGCTATTTTTTTTAAAGAAAATCTTATCCATATTTCACTATCTTGTAACTTAAAACTATGGTTTGAAAATAGATCAACACGACATTTTCTCACAGATGAGACAATCTTAAGATTTTTCTCAAAGGGAATTAGGGGTGAGGGAAAGGAAAGAGGAGGGGAAGGGACAGGGGCTATACTCATATGCAATCATTGCATCTATGAACCACAGCTCCAGAAAATAAATCTTTAGAATAAGATGTGTTGCCAGCAAGGTACTATAAATGGGAAAAATGTGCCAATGTTGATATGTGGGAAACTCTTTTGTGTTGACATAAAAAAAGGAGAAATATCTAGCAAAGTCTAAATCTACATATGAAATCAATATCTGTTTTTTACTGAATGTGTAACCTTAGACAGACAATCCTTAACTCATAATCAGAATTTGGCCATGCTGCCCCTTTGTAGAGGTCTCTTGATTCTCTCAGCTCCCTCAGCAGTAACTTTTAGGCTATTGCATATTTAGCTTCTCTCCATCTCATTTGCAGACCTTTGTTTCTGTTTGCCAGGGTCATCATGTTCCCAAATTACATCTTAATTAATCAATTCATGTCTTCCTATAGGTTTCTGTCTGTTGGAGGGTCATTTTTTTTAAAAAAAACCCCATCTTTGATTTGAATTTTTTAAATCTGCAACTGTAAATTCAAGAGGGAAGAGAACAAAATAATGAGAGGAAGCTAATAATTATAGCCCTCCCTCCACCGGTTTCAGGAACCAATTAAGGGACAATTCATCAGTAACATTGTGGCTAGGGTCAATAGAGAGCAATTAGGGATAGAAGGAGGACTTTTCTAATTAAAATTGTGGGAACTTTTGCTGAATAGTGATTCTCAGAAAGCATTATGTAAGGATTTTGTCCATAGAGATAGGTATTATTGGATAATATAGGACTATAGTAAATGCAGTGTGAAATTGTCATTTTAGTTCCGCTTCTTGTTGACTGTAGAAAATCTATGCCTCAGCAACATTAAAAGATTTTTTGGAGGAAGCATCAAGAAAAAGAAACAAGGCAGCCTTGATCTGACTGAAGTATTTAGAGCTTTAGATTCTCCCACAGGTTGCTAGATGTCAAATATTCCTGCCTTGCATATTATTTATTTGCTTTTCTTATGCTTTTTATGCCTTTTATGATTCTTATATTATATCAATTTGGTGTATCAGCCTAGCAGCCAGGAGACTGAGAGTTCTAGTTCTGCCTTAGGCTCAAAGCAAGCTGGGTGATCCTAGGAAGGAGGCAATGGCAATCTGTTTCTGAAAAATTTTGCCAAGACAACTGCAGGGTTTCTTGTCCAGATTGTCTCCAAGAATCAGACAAAACTTAATAGAAGAAAAAAAAATGCTGATTTTTTTTTTATTTTTTTGCAAATGAAGAAAGCATGCCCCAAATAATCTTTTGAATACAAAGGGGCATCTGAAAACTATGAATTTCAAGTGAGGTGCAGACTGCCTCTAAAGTATAAAATATGGTAATTTTTTTATTAAAAGACAAAGCAAATCAAGTTTTCCTCCATCCTTAATAATATCTGATAATTACATAAAAGTTATACTGACTCAATTTTGAATTAATAAAATCTCTCTTTGTGTGTATAAATCTCAATTGCTTTATTTGTGTGTAAATATACATACATGATACAAACAATTGAAATCCGTAGAAAGAGTGGGGTCAACCTATAGACTACATGTCAGGCTCATTAACACAAATGTGTTTCCAAAGTTAAATCCCAGAGCTGTTTTTAAAAATTTTTACAGCCTTGTGTCATGTTGCCTACATTAATGGAGATATAGCGAACAATAAACTCAAAAGAATCTAAAATATTTTGTTTCAAGATAAAACATCTGAAGTAACTGCCAGAGTCTATTATCTCCAACACATAAATTTCTTTTTATAATAGCTGTGTGACTAAGTACTAAAAGTCAAACTCCTATGACTAAATTCCTATGTAGATCTAAGATATAGTTTGTTTATCCATCATTTATTTTATAATTGGAATCTAACAATTATGAAGCATTGTTCATGAGAAAGATTACAAGAGAAAGATTTAGATTACTTAGCCCAAAATAAATACACTATGTTAGAATTCAATGTGATGTGTGAGTCAGGCCAATATGTATTTATATTTGGTATAAAATTATTAATTTTCTACATCTTCAGAAATTATGAAAACTGGGGTATAATTGTCCATCCATAGTATGGGACTTTGAAGTTAACAGAAAAGGAGTTCCATTTTAGACAAACTCATCTGAGTTTATCTAACTTTTATGCCACTTGTGTGAGGCAAAATGAAAAGTCTACTACTATCCATGATTGCATCTAGATTTAGCAGCTGAATGTTTCTAACATTATACTTGCAAGAACATAAAATGGCAGCCAGTTACAGCTCCTTTTTCAAGCAATTGAACTGATTCTGTATCTGTTAATAGATGAAATCTAAAATTCAACTTACCCATTTAGTGATTTAATTTTATTAACCTTTGAATCTTCTGCTTTTGGGAATTTATCAATTGATTAATTTGTTCATCAAAAAGTACCAAGCAAATTTAGCTATTGTGATATGGGAACAAATGGCAATGTGTCATGACAGATTGATATACCACCACTATAGCACAAATTAGTCTGTGTGATCCCTATCTTGCTCCTTCTAGTTCAACCTCTTCATTTTACAGATTTCTATCCTGTAAGGGGAAAAAAACCAAGATTTATTCCTTGATTTTTTTTCATGCACATCTTAAGTTGTAATGTTACTTTTACTTTATTGGCAGGCTACACAATACCTACACTGAAAATCAGTTTGAGTTTGGGCTTTTTAAAAATTAATAATTCATTAAGTTTAAGCATTTGAGTCTATAGAGATTCTCAATCTTCCATGTCATGGTTGTCCCAAAGGAGCTTTTTCAGGAGGCAATTGGATAAATCCTTCCATTCCCCACTATCTTGTGAGAGCTGAAGAAGCTTCTTGGATGAGAAGTGAAATGTCTTCAAAAGAAAAAACAAAAAAGTCTAGTTGCCTCCTGAAAAAGCACCTTTGGGACAACCATGACCTGGG
>JANHFM010006947.1:10568-25772 GCA_032468115.1 Grayia smithii
GCGCAGAGCGCTTTTTCGGCGCTTTTTCAGAAAATAAATTTTCTGCACATGCGCGGTAGTGCGGTTTACGCAGGCACGCGTGCATGCGCGTGCACAAAGAGAACCGGTAGCAAAGGTGGGTAGAACCCACCCCTGGTTCAAAGTTACAACGGCACTGAAAAAGGAACTTATGACAATTTTTCACACTTATGGCCATTGCAACATCCCCATTGTCAAGTGATCAAAATTCAGATGCTAGGTAGCTGACTCACATTGATGACCATTTCAGAGTCCTGGGGTCATGTGATCACCTTTGGCAACCTTCTGACATGCACAGTCAATGCGAAAGCCGGATTCACTTAACAACCGTGGCAAGAAAGATTGTAAAAAGTGGCAAAATTCACTTAATAAATGTCTCACTTAGCAACAAAAACTTTGGGTTTAGTTGTGATTGTAAGTCGAGGACTACCTGTACACTTTTGCTAGTCTATCCAGGGTCAAATATCAAAGATACATCATGTTATAAAAAAATTCTGTCAAGTTATAATTCAATATGAATTTTAATCCATTAGTCCAGGCATTCTCCCATTTATCTAGCATTATAAGAGCGAAGGTGGTACAGTGGTTAGTGCAGCACTGCAGGCTACTTCAGCTGACTGCTTGCTGCAGTTCGGCAGTTCAAATCTTATCGGCTCAAGGTTGACTCAACCTTCCATTCTTCTGAGGTAGGTAAAATGAGGACCCAGATTGTTGGGGGCAATAATGCTGACTCTGTAAACCACTTAGAGTGTGCTGTAAAAGCACTATGAAGTGGTATATAAGTCTAAGTGCTATTGCTATTGCTGTATCGAATTTTTCTCCCATTCATACAATCTTTGACATACTCGTTTTCCAGATTCATCTTGAGTAACATTTTATATACTTTAGCAACGAAGTTGTCATCTCCAGAATATAAACTGACAGCCGATTCAGATTTAACTCCTGCAAAAACAAAACTTTTTTAAATCAAATTTAATCTTTCAAAAATCCTATAATAATTAAACCATTCATAGATAAATCCTCCACTTACTAATTGTTCTCTTATCCTTTATCTTGAATGTTGCCAGATTGGCTTGTTATTAAACTTGTCATTATGCCAGCGGGAAAGGCAGCTTCCTGAACAGCTGGGAAGGGAAAAGCCCTGCCCCTGACCACCCCCCCACGGGCTGCTTTTTCCTCCTCTTATGTGCACAACAAAGCAAGCACTGTGTCCCCTGCCTCCTTGTGCCCAAAGCCACCCATTCCTCAGCGCGAGAAATGGCTGCCCCAATGCGCGTTTAAATGTCCCACACAACCAATTGGTCATGGAAAAGTATTCCTCTGTGATACGCCTGGGATGAAGGGATGGGGTTGGAGCGATGGTGGACCAGTGGCAGAAGCGGAGCTCTGGTGGAAAGCCAGCCGAGTAAGAGTGCCTGTGTTGGGTCAGCGATGGGGGGAGGCGGGGGGCACGAGATGAAATGGGTGCATTAAGGCAGCTGTGTTCAATTGTCCCATTCCAGAGCTGGTGTGATGGCAGGGTATTATATGGTTTGCATTTCAGCTTCTGTGAGGGAAAGAAGAATCAATAGTTAGGTGGAGATAAAAATGCCCTTGATACCGGAAGTGAAGGTTGGAGTAATTTGTTCCAGGAAGAGGGAAGATGGAGCCCCAGTTCAAGAACAAAGAGGGCAGATAGCACTGAAGTATTGCAAAGGCTTACTTGGGATTCATCTTAGAAAAGAGAATAAGGTTAGGGATTCACTATATTAATAAACAGGTCATTCATTGGTATAATCCCTAAATTATTTTGTTTATAATGGGGAACCTGTGGCACACATGCAGAGCCCTCTCAGTGGGCATGCACACAGTTGCCAGTTGCTCTTCTGGTTTCATGTGCACTGGCCGGCTGGTCTTTGCAGGCGTTGGAGCATTGGAAAATTGCCTGAAAATGGCCCAAACCCAGGCCATCGTTTGGGCCATTTCCAGCCTGAAAACAGCCCAGAAAACAGCCAAAAAATAGGCATGTGTGTGCCAGCCAGCTGATCTTTGGGTTTCCGGTACTCCAGCATGCACACATTCACACACATGCACATGTGCTCTGGTTTGGGCACTCGGCGCCAAAAAGGTTTGCCATCACTGCATTAGAACATCAACAGGCTTTCCCATGTTCTGTTTCTTTTTGGAAATGTCTTTTGGCAGCAATTTAACTATTACAGCCAATATGCAATATTAGATTTGTGTCTAATATTTGTATGATATGTAATTTCTCCAAATAAAGCCTGTTTCCCCCCCCCCCCAAAATGTTATTGATATATGCATGCACATACATTTTATATTATAGATATACACAAACACACTCTTTCATCCTATGATAGAATTCTACCACACAGGTATGCACATCCCGTTTTGGAAATGAGGCATGTATCAATGTAAAACAACAATAAACAATGGTAAATTACTATAGTGTATTTAAACTGTAAAAAGGTGCCCTCCCTTTTCCACATCTTCCCCCTCCTCCCAGCGTGACTCATCCCTACTGGAGAAGCCACAAAGCTGTGAAGACGGTCTGGTGCAGCCAATACTACTTTTTGTAAGCTGAACTGCACAACCAACAGTATTTCTGGGGAATCTGGATTTGGACACTGGTTGCATAAAGAGGTAAGCAGATATTTATAGACCTGCATGAGATTTTTTTTCAAAGTTTTCAGTTTATGATATTTAGAAGAGCAGGGCAATTCATGAACTTTCCTTCTCTCTATTTGGATTTGATTTACCACCTCGGAAGCTCAGACAGGATGTCCAAATACAATGCCTTCTAAACCTCTGGAAACCTAGGACCTTTTGCACTGTGATCCTTTGTACTTTGTTTCTGCTCATCAAAAGAATTGCTTAGAAGACGGGTTTTTAAACCTAAAATCTCACCAGGGAGAGCTAACCATGGGAGTAAAATTGTACACAAGTTACGGTATATCCTTTCTGTGGCATAATAGTAAAACTACACTACCATCTGTCTTTCACAGGCAAAGTATTAGATATTGAAAAAGTAAGGGTTTAGGGACAAGAGAATGATTTAAAGGAAGTATTCACTATTTATTCTGCTTTAGTTTGCAACAGCATAATATGCTGTTTAATAATATGCTGTTAAATTATTTTTTTCAATATAATAAAGAATTAAGTTTGAGGTTGTAAAAAAGTTCCTTTAAAAAAAAGAACAATTGAGGTGTTAACAGAAAACTCACACATATCAAAATTGTACAGAGAAACTATCTCATCCCATAGCTACTTACTATTTCAAGACTCTTTCAAGACTCTTACTATTTTAATTCTTTCAAGACTTCATCTCCACCCAAATCCTGTAAAACCTGTTCCCGCAGCTTGCTTTATACTGAATAGACAAGGGATTTTCATTCTCGTTTCGCATTCAAGTAGCATTCAAGTAGCATTCTTTTGCATATATAATCTTGTTTTATGATTGGATTTACAATGGTTACCGACATAGAGAATGTAATTTTTAAGTGTAAACAGAGATATACACCAGTTAATAATATACAATGTGAATGTTATGAGACAACCAGGGAGATGATAATATTGAAAATTGATTCTGGCTAATGCTTAAAGGAGATTTTTAAACCTTGCAAATTTTATATTTTCTTAAATACAATTTTAGATTTCTCCATGTATAGCTTCTCCAGATGAGTGAATGTTGTGGTTTCCAGCCCTTGCTGTCAATATAGTTAGAAATTGTCTGGAGTCTTATTCTCCACTGTGTTTTATGGCTGATTGGTGCTTTGAAGTATAGAACATAATAGGGCAGATTTTTGCCTAAGATATGATCTGAGATAGATATGACACCAGCATGAGGGTAGGGGATAAATATTTATAGGTTAAAAAGTTATCAGTTGGACATAGCTCACTGTCTTCACTTACCTTGATTTTATGTACCACCGTCTGTTGTGTGGAAGTTTTAACACGAGGCACAAAGCTATGATATCAAAACTCCTATATGGTTTAAAAATCTTGCTTTTGACAACTGTATTTTGATCAATTTCTAGTTTGGTTCTTTTTGATTACCAAAATGAGCACCTGCATGTTTTATAGTACTGTATAGGACCAAAGTCATACTTGCCACATAATATAATGGTTTATTAATATAATCACAATTTTGTTATGTATTTTCAAACTTAAACTTTATATTTTAAGATATTGGATGAGGACAGAAATGCAGAGGCAATCACTTTTACCTCAGGTGACTGGTACTTTATGACCAGTTTGTCATTATTACAATACTGGATGAGGGCTCATAAGGCTCTTTTAAGAACAGCTGGTGTCCTGGAGAGGATTACTGCATTGTCTACATAGAGCAACAGGGTAATGCTTTGATCCCCTATTTTTGGGTGTGTGTGTGATGATTTGGTTTATTTAACCATTTTACCATGCCATTAATGTAGAAACCGAAGAATGGGAGGTTTCAGGCCTACTGCAGCTAGGTCCCTAGGAAAAAAAGACTCTCGACTCCATTTGATTGAAGTGATAGATTCTTTTCCTAAGGATCAGTGGTTGCAGCAAAAGCAAGGCTAGAACAGAGTATTCCTGCATATAAGTTACAAGTTTTCCCCTTCCATGGTGCTCCCCACTTGACCAGATCGTCAATGTCCAATAGCATCCCAGTATGATATTTTGGGAACTGCTTTGATGTCAGCCACATCTTGAAACATCTTCACATTCTTTCCCAGACCAGGCATCCTTGGGCAGCTGGATCAATCTGACTTAACATTTCTGATTCCTATCAGTGCCATTGCCTCCCTCCTTTCCTTCTCCTTCTTCCCTCCTGCACATCTTCCCCAAAATTGCTTTGCCCCCTTTATGGCAAGATGCCAGCAAGCTTAGCAAAGATGGCAGAGATGACAGGAGAAGTGATGGAACATACCTTGCTGAACTGAGAAAAAAAATATCAAAAGTTTGTAGCCTAAAGAAAGAAAAATAATAATTAAAAAACTCCCCCAGGTTTTAAACCACAACCTTTAATTATCAAGCCAAGTGTAATAACCTTTGCGTCATTTTAGTTTTATTAGTAAACTTTAGAATACATTTAGTGACAATAGTTATCATTGACTCATTAGAGGGAGTACTCGTGAGTCATAGATAGGAACGATATCCACACAATCCTCCTGTCATCCTCAATGTGAAAATATTTTTCTAACCTCTCTTCTCTTCTTATAAATAAATTCAATTTATAAATAAATTGAACCTTACAGGGCTTGGAATGGGGGCTGCAATATACCTCCAACACCTCCATTCTGCTTGACAAGAAGTCACTGACATACGTCCATTGACTACAATTTTTAAATCAGACCTTTATCTACTGTATTTAATACGGTATAGTCTGGTTCACATTTTACCATCTTCTCTTCTAAAACCCAATCCTGACAGTTTAGTAATCTGTTCTAGAGTTTGTTTGGCTTTGACCTGGGTCGCCCTGTAGTTACTTGGGTCATCCTTTTTCCCCTTTTTGAGTTTCAGACATACCCATACACCATTCAAATAGCTATTAGGCAAACCTGGACAATATCTGAAGCTTTGCTTAGCCCTATATTCTCTGTGTTATTTTATTACTGATGATTTAAATGTCAAGGTGAATCAAAACTATACAGTATTGCAAAACACATTCATTTCATTTATACTTCTTGATGTTGAATATGATCCAAGAGTCTCAATAGTTAAACATTTGTAAAGTTGTTGGCTGGTATTTTACATAATTGCCAGATAATTAAGATTTTTCCATCCTATAAGATTGTTCAAGGTGACTACCCTGACCAATACAGAATTTGGTCTGATCATAAACCTTAAAAAAGACTGTTTCCTAATATGACTCGATTGCTTATTTGTTCCCTATGACTATCATTAGGTTGTATCTTATGATTCGTGACGAATGTATCTTTTCTTTTATGTACATCAAGGGAGTATGCACCAAGACAAATTCCTTGTGTGTCCAATCACACTTGGCCAATAAAGAATTCTATTCTATTCAATTATTAAGTTCTGGTTTCTGTAGTGAACAAAAAAGCTTCAGGGTAATGCTATATACACAATGAGGGCTCCACAAAACATTGAATATTTATGGAAAGTAATTTGGAGTCTTTCAGGCAGTGGTGGGTTGCTCCCAGTTCAGCCCTGTTCGCGCGAGCCGGTAGCGGTGATGATGTGACGTCACCGAACTGGTTCTCTGCGGCCAGGAGCTGAGCCCACCCACCCACTCCTACTTACCTTTCTCCTTTATTTCTGAGCAGTTCAGCCCAGCTGAGGCACGGCAATCCACTAAAAAGTGCGCATCAGCTGGGCTAAACTGCTCTGTGCATGTGCAGAGTGCTTGTTTTGAGCTGTATGCTGGTAAAGTATCCAGTGGGATGCACGGAGCACCTGTTTTGTGTGCACGCTCCCTTCGCTCGTGTGTGCGCACCAATCATGCGCGTGCATGAAGAGAACTGGTGGTAAAGGTAAGTAGAACCCACCTCTGCTTTCAGGACTATATATTATAAGAGGGGAAGCTAAAACTGTGCAACTATCCAAGATTTTTTAACTGTGGTGTGGCTGTCAAAAAAGGGCTACAGGTAGTCCTTGACTTATAACAGTTTGTTTAGTGACTGTTTAAAATTACAACGGTATTGAAAAATATGATTTATACAATTTTTCATAGTTACAATCTTTGCAGTATCCCCATGATCATATGATCAAAATTCAGATACTAAGAAAAGTTGTAAAATGGGGCAAAACTCACAACAAATGTCTCACTTAACAACAGAAATTTTGGACTCAATTGTGGCCATAAGTTCAGAATTACCTGTATTTGGCCTATTCAATAACCAAAAAACAAACCTGTCGAGCGTTCAAGTGGACTATGAACTATGAATTCCTCTGAAGGAACTCCTTGGTCAGACTTTTTCAAATATAGGCTGGATAATCTACTCTAGTTATATATGTAGTGAATCCTGGAGGGTGTTGGACTTGTTCCTTCTTCTATGACTCTATGAACTTATATTTTTAAAGAAACAATTATACTTAGTCAGCTGTTGCCAAGTGTGCACAGCTGTTTCTCTTTTTTTAAAAAAATGACAGATTGCTTCCTCTTTTAATAGACTATAAGCAGTGCTATTACAACTGACTTGCTCTATCCAAATTAATGCACAAGAATCCAGTGTTCCTGCCTTACATTTATATATTTATTTCTTAGATTTTTATCCCACCTTTAAATCTCCTTCCTCCTCCTATTTTCTCTATGACAACAACCCTGTGAGAGGGTTAGTCTGAGAAATAGTGACCTGCCCAAAGCCATCAGGACAGCTTTTATGCCTAATATGGGACTAGAACTCACAGTCACCTGGTTTCTAGGCCAGCATTTTCTTCTTTTGAACTTGCTTGTGGGTCATTTTAAGACTGGGTGGCTTTAGAGAAGAGAGATTTTGTTTTTATCATTGTCTAGTATTATAGTATTTGGCAAAGAAATGGACTTGCAGTTCAAAATCTCAAGTATCTTCAGTGAAATAGGAGTTGAAGGGCTCTTTCCTCTTCCTGTCACCTTGCCACCTTCTCCAAGTGGTAGGTCCTTTCATTCTTTTTCTTCTCATGTTATAGATCAGGTGTGTCAAACTCAAGGATTCGGCCCATAGGGTGCTTAGATCTGGCCCGCAGGACCACCCTGAAACCACAAAGGACTGGCCCATGGTGCTTCTGCCAGCAAAAATGGAGCTCTGGAGGACTGCATGCGGCCCTTCCGAGCTCCGTTTTCACTGACAGAGGGTTGTAGTAGTCCATTGTAGCAGAAAATGGAGCTTGCAAGGACTGTGCACAGCCCTCCCGAGCTCTGTTTTTGCTGGCAGGAGGTTGTCGCAGCTGAAAATGGAGCTTATGAGGGCTGCATGCAGACCTCCCAAGCTCTGTTTTCACTGGAAGAGGGTTGCAGGAAGCCGTCGCAGATGAAAAGAGCTTGGGAGCCAGTTTTTGCTGGCAGAGCACTCAGGCTACCACAGGTGTCCCCGACACAAGTGATGTTGAGTGCCCACTCCCACCTGACCATGCCCCCCCGGCCCCCCGAAGTCAAACACAACCTTGATGCGGCCCTCAATGAAATCGAGTTTGATACCCCTGCTATAGATGAAATCCAGACGCTGCAAACTCAGTTAGAGCAGCAACACTTTAGTTAATATCAAGCCTCAAAACCAAATTTTCATTTATAATTATTTCCAAGTAACTGTTGTTACAACATGAGGAAACAGATCAAAATGTGGATAAACTGTAAGTTTATTATTTTAGTTATTTACTTACTAAACAGAGATTGATTACTCAAGGAATGTCTATAGTACCTTTTTGACATAATGCTTTGATTCTATGACTTTTAATTGCCTTCTTCCTTTTTTCCTCCATACAATAACTTTTACATCCTTTACATTCCTTCCTTCCATCTCATCTCAAATATTATTCCTGTACTGTATTAATTATCATACACTAGTAATATTTTTCTGTGCAAACAGGATATGCTTATAAAAACTAAAAATAAACTTGTGGTTTTTGTTTTTTTTTAAATCTGAGATAATAATAAAAGTAATAAATAGCCAAGTATGCTTCTAATCTTTAATTTGCAGTTTGGCACTGAATTCAGAGTTTGTAATTTGTAATTTTTATGACTTATTTGAATTATTTGTTGATCTCATACGAAGGGGTGTTTTCCCCTTAGGGGAGTCCCAAAAAGGTGTGGAAGGTTGGCAGCCGTTATTTTGCCAGAAAATTTAGACTAAGTCTTTGGGAAGGGAGGTGATGAAGATAGGAGAAGGAACAGCCATAGGGGACAGCAAAGTTCATACCCACATTATTTTCTGCAGTTCAGCAGTGAGGAAAGTCTTTGAGACAATAACATCTAAACTTTAAAAGCTTGTAAGTACTGTGGTTCTGAGGAAACGCCCTGTGTTGGCAGAATGCTTAGCAGGTTATATATATATATAGATTTTCATATTTTCTTACATTATACTCCATAAGCCTTGAGCAATTGCAGTGAGTTAGAAATAAAGCTTACAAGTTCCATGTTCTTCTGATAAAACTACATGAATGAATAGTTTTGTAATAAGGTATAAATGGAAAGGACAAATATGTTTGTGTATTCTATGATCAGTGAGCTACATTCGAAGTTGTATATAAACATGTTTGAAGTCAGAACGGCAACACCAGGCTTTTCTGATTGTGCCCCACAATCATTTTCACAATTAAAATGAAAAGGTGTCAAAAAAATTTAATAGCAATAGCACTTATATACTGCTTCACATATAGTGCTTTACTCTAAGCAGTTTACAGAGTCAGCCTATTTCCTCCAACAATCTGGCTCCTCGTTTTTACCAACCTCCGAAGGACAGAAGGCTAAGTCAACTTTGAGTCAGTGAGACTCGATCTGTTAGACTCTGGCAGTTGGCAGTCAGCAGAATTAGGCTGCAATATTGCATTCTAACCACTGCACCACTACGGCTCATTAATATTTCAGGGATGCTGCTGGAATGTCCTTGAACATTGTTGAACATTGTTCCTGTTAGTTTACTGGTGATTCTTCTCTCAGCTGCTGAGAGAGTTAATGTTTCATTTCTACCCGATATTGACTTTTTTCCTCCATGACTAGAGTTGGAACAAACAAATTGGTTTGGGACATGCCTGCAGGAAGTGCAGCGAAATATTCATAGCCTTATTTGGTGCTTTTAAAATCAAAAGTGTAGAAATTAATGTCTGATTTTTAATTTGAATGTCTAAGCCACATTCGAAACATGTGCAGGTAGTACATTTAAACAATGTTTTATCTCCCACTAGTGAAAATGGGAAGCAAAGGATGTTTCTCAACAGAATCTAAATGAAAGTGGCATTAGCAGAAATTTGGGAGGAAAGCCTACTAATGGCATTTTGCTTGCTTGAACTTAAAATATAATAATTTTGCAAGCAGTTGATCCTTTGAAGCTTGCTATACAGTTCTCTCTGTTTTCTATACTTTCCCATGGAGATAAATTGAAATGGAATCCATAAGAGATGGGTTTTCTTTTAAATTATGAAATTTTGTGAATTTTGTGGATTAAATTTCAGTTTATCTCCATGGCAGTTAAGCTTTTCATATCTGAGTGGGCATTTCTAAGATTATAGGCATGTTGCAGGCCTTGGCTCACTATTACAGTATAAAAGTAGTCCTCAACTAAATGACTACAGTTGGGACCAGAAATCCAAATATAAGTCATTTTGGCTCGGAGGCAAAATTCAATGACACTAGCTGCAAGAGTATTAAAGGAAATTATTGGGTTCGTATCCTGATTAAATATAACTGGTTGGCCACTATGGGAACAGGAACCAGTTTGTGTTTCATGTGATCTGGCAAAGTTTTTGCATGTGGGTAGTACAGAAAAAGGATGCATTCTGATACCATTTTCTGGGGTTTGACCACTTATTTTTTGTGTTTTTACTTTATTTTAGGACAGACTTGGATATAGCCCTGAATAAAATGTCAACATTCACTGTAGGAAAACCACAGCATAACAAAAATGGTAATATAATTCTTCTTTCAATTTTGTTTCAATTGCATTGATTGATCACAAAAAGGAAATATGAAGAACTGAAATGCCTTGCCATGATATGTGTGTGTGTATGTGTGTGTGTGCTGTGTGTGTGTGCACGCATGTGTGTAGGGCAGATTGGTGCTTTCCTGTAATAAGAATAAAACATGCAGTTTAATTGCGAATGCACTGATTAAACTACTTTCACCACTTTTAAGCTATAAAAGTTATTTTAGCAAGGTATTTAGCAGCTGTTAAACACTGTGATTAACTAACATCTTGATTTTAAATTAAGAAAATTGCCTGAAGCTTTGCTTGCATTGGTGCAAACAAGACAGCGTTCAAGCCTAAATATTTTAACCAGGGAGGAAGCCTGTTTAAAAATTGTTCGTGTTGATAATGCTAATTGTTAATAATAATATTGATAATTAATAATAATGTTAATAACAACTTGAATACCATTGGCATTGACACATTCACCATTAGTTATTATTCTGTTGTTTTTCTGCTGTTACAAAAGGCAGCTTTACTAGGAACAGTTTACATCCTGTGATGATACTTTTAGCATCATCCAACGCCCACATCTACCTATCCCAGGTCATTGGGAAAAACTCAATAGGTGAATAAAAAATGCCAAATCCATTCTGAATATCTGACTGATTCTGCATTGAACCATAATCAAAATTGTCTACAAAAAAAGACCAAATGAAGAATAGAAAAGTTGGCAGTAGAGGAAACCAGCATAGCTATTGAATTGTTTTCATCCTGAAACCAGGCACTATCATCTCTTCCTCAGAAAGAAAAAAGTTCTCCAACTAAAGAAGATTGAAATAAAGAATACTGAGTATCTAGAACAGAAAAACAACAGAATAAAGTTGCCTGCATTGAAGCTTGTTACAAAGAAATAGCTGAGACAAGCATTAAAAGATGCAGATACTGTAATATGAAATAAAAGCACCAGTTTACCTCTAGATTCAAACCAAGTAATGTATAGCAGTTGCAGATCTAACTGAATACCTGGGATGCAAAATCAACATAGAAGGAAAAAAGCCAAATAATGCATCATCAAAATGGAAGATCAGGACCAGCAAGCTGAGATCAGATGCAGAACAGAAGCTAGAACAGATGAAAGAAAAGAAGCTAAAGATTTTAAAAAACCAAAGAATACATGATCAAAAATGTCACTTAGAAACAAGGAAGATCAAGGAAGCACTCAAGGAAATAATGAAGCAGCAAATAACAGTCAAGAAGATCAGCAGATACAAAGCTTGAATTGCAAATTAAAGGCAAACTCTTCAATTTCAATTCAATTCAGTAATTATGTGTTCTTTACAACAGCAGAAGTGTATATAGCTGCCAAAATGTATCTTGGACACATTTCAAATAATGTATCTTGCTACATTCTTGCACAAGCTAATTTGAAACTTTGTTCTATCAAATCCCTCACTTTTCAGAGTGAGATGGGTGACATGTAAGTTTAATAATAAATAACTTCAGAATGGTTTACTTTTAAATAGATATGCAGAAATGTTGCACTCTGTAAGGGTTTGAGAAGAAAAAACAATGAAGAATGCATATAAGCCTTTCATGGCTTAGGCCCAGGCTACTTGCAGGACCACCTTCTGCCGCAAGCATCCTCCCAGCACCTGGTGCGCTCTCATAGGGTTGGCCTCCTCAGGGTGCCCTCGGCCAGACAATGTCAGTTGGCAACACCCAGGGGGAGAGCTTTCTTGGTGGGTGCCCTGACCCTGTGGAATGACTTACCCGTGGAACTTCGGACCGCCCCTGACCTCTGCTCCTTCCGCCGCGACCTGAAAATGTGGCTTTTTCACCAAACAGGCTATAGCTGGCCAATTTTAAATTGTTAAATTTTTAAATTATATTCAAATTGAATTTGAATTTCTTATCTGCCCCTTTTTAACTTTCTTAATATTTTAATGCTGTATGTTATGTTTTAATGTATTGTGATTGGTTTATATGTTTATATGTTTTTTTATACGTTTTTATACTATCTATGTTTTTTATTGTGAACTGCCCCAAGTCCTTCGGGAGAAGGGCAGCATAGAAATTTAAATAAAATAAAATAAATAAAATAAAAATAGAAGTATAGTTTTCAAATTACAGGAAATAATACTTTTAATTTACTCTCTTTTATTAATATTGCATCTAGTTCAAAGGATCATATTTTAAGAAATATTCAGACAAGTTAGGACAGTTTCACTGAAATGCAATCAAAATGATTGTGTTACTAAAAATTAATCCATAGGAGGAAAAATTAAAAAAACAGGACCCATTTTACCTTCAGTATCGAAGACTACAGGGTGATATGCTAGCACTTTTTATGTACCTAGAAGGATATCACAAAGAAGAAAATGAAGACTAGTTTTCTACCATTCTGGCATACAGAATGTAAAATAATGGTTATAAGTTAAAGGAAGACCAATGTGATGAAGAGTTTGAGAGAAAGAAATGCTTCATTTTAACAATTTGGGAGCGTAATAATTTATGATATCTGAAATGTTAATTTATATATCTTATATAAATAAATATTTACCCAGAGATGGTATAAGATTTCAAACAGAAGTTATACAGCCATCTGTTGACCATTTTTTAATCTGAATTTGTGCATTGAGTAAGGAATTACATTAAGTGGACTATTTAGGCATTTCCAACTGTATAATGTTTAAAATTTAATTATGTAATTATTTCATTTATGATTATATAAATAAGAGCTGCTGTTTATACAGATGTCATCCACTACTATAATTATCATAAAAGTTATAACTCATTGCTGATTTCTGCTCATTTGTAGAGACAAAAGTTTCTGGTTCACAGATCATGTTTTGGATTCAGCCCTTAAAGCTTTCCCCAAAATTCAGTGGGTTTTATCAGGTTCTCACTGAAAAATCAATTTTTTATAGCACGTACTGAGGTATCTCATCTAACTGCCCACAATGTAGCATATAGAGTCAAAATTGCATCTAATTTTAGATGAAAATATTTGGATTTGCACAGCATTAAGATATGCCATGTCACATGTATTGCATGTGAGACAATTCTATGCGAAACATCTTTTAGAATAATGTTTGTCAACTTCAACAACTTTAAAAGTTGAAGTCCACACTTCATAAAGTTGCTGAGGTTGACAAACACTGTTCTAGAAAATTTAAAACCCTGAATCACTTTTGCAATAGACAAAAGTTGTGTTGCTGCAATGAAAATAAGGCACAATTAGTTACAAAAATAATCACTTCTTTTAATTTATAATTTCAGATCTAATACATGCTAGCTATTTCATTTTAGGTGATGTAATTTTTTACTTCATAATTAGATTTACAATTGTACAGGCAATCAACAGACCATTGTAGTAGTATATGTTACATTTTTGTTAGTTATGTTATCTTTTTTATGTTAGTATTTTATCACAACTTCTTAATTTTACCTTGGTGTTGTATTTTTAAAAATAACAACAAACAATACCTCAATCGAGAAACTGCCAAAGAGCTACCAGTAAATAGCCCAACCAAAGAATCCCTAAGACCGTCCCACACATACACACACAGGCAAGTCACCAGAATATAAACTGAGAGCATACAGCACTCCTTCCTAGCACTGATTACATTACCTAGTTGGGGTAATGAAATATCTGCAAGAAGACAAGTAAGCTCAGAGAACACTGTGAGATATAAGACCCAAATAATTTAATCCTCACAATTGATAAACAAGTCTGGTTCACAAAAAAAATCAAAGGTTTATTGGAGATAAAATGAAGAAAAATAAAAAGCGGTTGCGAGCGCAGCCTCTTAGACCCTTCCCAAATGGATTGAGTTCAAAGAGCGCAAGAAGCAGTTTTCAAGCTACACATTTTATATTCCTAAACAATGCACGCCACACCTAAGAAGCCCTCCCCACTCCCCTTTATTCTCCTAGGTCATTCTCCAAGTTGTTTTACAAGGGTCATCTTGACACTTCCTGCTTAACAACAACTATCCTATCTTGTTTACTTTTAATTTTCACCTTGAGCGGATGTTCCTTCCTTACTGATAGTGGTCTTGCCCTGGGCATATGTTCCTGTTTTCCAAGAAACATTTTAGCAAGTTATCATGTACTGTTTTGCTGAATACTGTCTGTAGCAAGTTTTGCAACAAGAAGAACATCGTAGTTCCTATACATTACATGCTTTATAAAAGAGTAACTTATTCATTTCCTTCAGCACCAAGGACCCCTCATTTCAACCTTGAACTACAAATATTCTCCTCTATTTACAAACAATTCTCAGAGTATATTATTAAATAAAAGAATAAAACATAAATTAATTTTGTGGTTGATAAAGAATCTCCATCCCAATAATCCTTTACATTAATGATTTTACAAATAATTTCATTAATGTATCATTGCCCTAGAGAAGCATAAAGTTTAGTATAAATGAAAAGACCCCCAAATACAGTACAAACCCACTTTTTAAAATTACCTCTCTGTATATATAGGGGCATAAGGGACCCGGTGGCTTAGTGGCTAAGATGCTGAGCTTATCGATCGAAAGGTCGGCAGTTCAGCGATTTGAATCCCTAGTGCCGCGTAACGGGGTGAGCTCCCGTTACTTGTCCCAGCTTCTGCCAACCTAGCAGTTCGAAAG
>JANHFM010006949.1:18652-28859 GCA_032468115.1 Grayia smithii
ACGAAACGGCACATTCGGTGTATAAGACGCACCCAGATTTTAACCCCCTTTTTGGGGGTAAAAAGGTGCGTCTTATATTCCGAAAAATACAGTAGTTATTCAGAAGAGTAGAAGAGTCTCATGGTTGCAATTGGAGATATAGATGAGAGAGACAGACAGACAGACTCCACTCTGATTTATGAAAAAAATGCTTCTTAGTGAAGAACATCAGTTCTTTTTAAAGAATAAAGAAGATGAGCATTTCCTTTAGTATCTAGAACTAGAAATGCAGAAAATACAAATTGTGGGAACTCTGTAAAAACTTCCATTCTTCTGCCAATCCAGCCATTCTCGGGGCAGTCTGGCAGCTTTCCAGAACTTCCTATACGTGATGATTGTGTAATGTAGAAATCAGGCAGGCTTGAATAATAAAGCTAGATATCTCTTCCAGCAGTAGCACAGTGGGTGAATTAGCTCAACATAATAATTCAGGGCTACAACATCTGATCAAGCAACAACAGCAGTCCAAACAAGTATAGTACTGGGATCAATTCAATGACTGAATTGAGCTTATATTGACCCGTTCTTATTAAAAAAGTTCTCAGCAGTCTAATTTATTGGAACAAAGAAATATTTTTTTAAAAAATCAGAGTTTCTGTGGAGCAGAGGTCTGAGTCATGTTTGCATCATTAGTTAGAAGATAAATATTGCCAATTTGCTTCATTTTGACTATTCTGATCAAAAGTGTCAAGTTTTAATTAAAAGCTCTGGCATAATTACTATTGCCTCATTGTATTCAATGCCAAGTGGAACTGTCTCTCGTCAGTTCTAACCTTTCCTAAACTGAGACCTATGAGTCAGTTTATGACATGTGGATTGACATAGTAAAAGGATTAAAATTTGGAATAAGGTTGTACAGGCAGCATTTCTTTGATATCAATAGTGTAATGATTTTATTATGGATTGCTAGCTCTTCATTCTGCACACAGTTTTTATTTCTGCCATTTTCGAATGGCTGACAAGTAGAAAAGAGAATTACTTAAAAGCTGACTTAGATGTTAGATTTTGATATTTTGAAATTCAAGGGTTCCTGCTTAGTGTATTTATTTTGGGTTTATGAGAGTTAAAACACTACATGTTTCATATGTAGCACAGGGGCATGAATGATCTAAGAACAATGCTTTGTTTTCTTAAGTTCCTTTCAGTTTTAACCTTGGGTTCCCTTTAGATAATAGAACCTTGTCTTCCAGCTGAATGTAACTTATTCAATTCTTTTAACATGTGTCTTTTAGGTATGTCCAGAAACCAATCAAGTCATCATCAATATTGGACTCTTACTGCTTGCATTTCCTTCTCCAGATGAAGAGGGACAGCTCAGGTGAGTCCAATGCCAGGCTAGATAGTTCTTTGGATTTGTTTCCAGGATTGTATGTCTGCTGTGCAAGCCTTCCTGAAGCAACATTGCAATCCTGCAAAAAGGCACAACTGTTTTAAAACCCCCAAGTGCTTCTGCATATTCTGAAGCATTGAACAAATCTGGAGGTCTTCAGTTCTACCAGAAATTTAAAATATTATATCCCAGGTATTAAAATACCAAAATGTGCAATCCACAATAAAATCAAAATGTTTTGAGACTATATATGCTATCTATATGAGAAAAGAATTTCTTGGGAGAAACTGTATAAGGTTGGGAAAATATTGATATAAGTAGGTGTATTATTTGTCTGAGTTTATTGGATGGGTAGTCTTCTAATCATTATTATCATCTGCAGACCAAAGACATATCACACCAGCCTCAAAGTGGCATGGGATCTGAATACTGGCATCTTCGTCACTGTCAGTGTAGGTGATCTCACAGAAGTCAAAGGGCAGACCAGGTAAAATAGGGTTGACCTATTACTTTTCTGGGGGTATAGTTATCCTTGAATGCGGATACCATTTTTTACCAATTTTCTATTGCAACCTTTCTAATGAAAATCAGCCCTTCAGCTCTCTTTCCTCAGACATATTTCCCTTTCTGCAAAGATTTTCAAAAGGTACCATTCCATGTCTCTTGATGGAAGTGAATAGTAACCATTATTATATAGTGCAAAATTAAAGAAACATATCTGTCACTTGTTCTGATGATCTTACATTTGAGGACAAGTTGATTAGTATTTTTCCAGGATTCTAAATGCTGTATTAAAATTAACCATATGTGAACTCTGGGCTTGCTAACTAACCCTAGTTCCTGCCTCTCAGTGGCAGTGTGTGGAGCTCCTACCGGAAGAGCTGTGTGGATATGGTAATGAAGTGGCTTGTACCAGAGAGCAGTGTTCGCTATGTCAACCGAATGACCAATGAAGCCCTTCACAAAGGTATTTTCTCTCTTGTGAAAGTTTCATCACAATCAGTGGATTCAATGTTGACATAATAGCCAGCTTTTAATCAAATAAATGTTCGGTGCTTTCTGTCTCTGACATTCTTTATAAAAAAAAGTAGGATACTTTTTCTAGAAAATTTGTAATGTTAAAGAATATAGCCATCTGTCTTGATTCTGGATTTTTGGAGATTTCATTCATTCTCTTGGAACGATTATGGCCCATGAAGTAGCAGCACTTAATTACTATCATAGTTTTTGGTTTCAGATAGCAGATTTCCAGAAATTCCATCCAAGATGACTTTATCATGTAGTTAGTTTTGGAGAAACCTATATTGCAAGGACATTAGTTCCTGGCTAACTCTTTTTTGTTTGTAATTGCAGGTTGCTCATTAAAATTCCTAGCAGACAATGAGCGCTACACATGGATTGTCTTATGAGATCTGATTCAGAAGCAAAACTTACAACAGTTGTTCATTTTTTGCCATAACTGTATGTCCAATTCAACTACCTCCTTGTTAAACATTTTTAATTTTCCCATTTCTTTAGAGTAGATGTTGCCTAGATGATCTTGGAAACATTAGATTTTGTGAATAGAAATACATCTTCTTCTTCCTTGTTGCTGTTGGGAGGAGGGATGTGAAAAAGCAAGGTTGCTTGAGACTCTGAAAAACAAACTTTTCCTTGCAGACTAGTATTATTGTTTAGGATGGTTCAACTCCAGCTGATTTAGAAAAAGCAGAAAGTAGCTGTTTAACCTTCTGTAGTAATCTATATTTGGTGAAGCTGCAAGGGATAGGTGGGAATATCCTGTAAGATTCGACTCCCTCTAATGCAAGAACAAATTATTCCAAGACAACAATATTGTTTAAGGAGACCAAATCCCTTTCTTGTTTCAGTGTCATTTTGTACTTATTACTTTATCCATTTTTTCCTTCCTAAATGTAAATGCCACCCCACCTCACATACCTAGTAGACAGATTACAAATGTTTTTCTCTGTTTTCTCTCCAGCAGGTCTTATTTCCTGCAATAAATATTTTAAACTGAGACTAACTCTTGTTGCTTCTTTTCGTCTTTGATGAAAAACTCAATAGGAATTACAGCATCACAACAGAGTTTTCATACAGGTTGACATTAGGGAATGTTTACTATCTGGAAAGCGTATGCAAATTTAAGATACTTACTGCTTGTTATACAAGAACATTCCATAATTCACACTGGCTATCGTAATACTTTCTTTTTTTCATGGTGCACCTATGCTCCGTAGGTGAGCATGCTTAGATTTGCCCAGTTTGAGCAAGGTGTTTCTGAATTGTGTGATTTCAGATAGTATAAATAACTATAATTATAAATATTTTTTCATAACATGCAAGAGAATGTTGTCTTAAAAGATGGGAGGGTAATTAAAATTCAGGATAGATATGAGAGGAAGCATCATTTCCCTTTCATTGGCAGCCTTCACTTTGAATCAGAGGTAATAGTCCTCATGAATAAAATTCATACATTAGCAAAAATACCACTATAGGAATTTCAGGCCCTAAGAAATTTAATATAAATGTTTTCCAGTTTACATTTATTATGAGTAGCAGCCTTTTTATATAACTCAAATAGAAACATACTTGCCAGAAAACCTCTGATTTAAAAAAAAAAATATTGCAGACTGTGAAATAGCAAGAGGGAGCCAAATGGCATTTGATTGTCTCAGAAAAAAATCTTTTAAGGCTATGCTCATTCCATTGAAAACATCAATTGTATTCATCCTATCTAAATAGCTCTGCCGGGATGGGGCACAAGGAGATGAATTTTTAAACATGTCTTCAGATGTGAAATGGATTTATTCCTCCCTGCTATTTCTTGCCTCTCTAATTTGTATGAAGGGTGGAATATAGCTGATCCTCTTAATATGTTTAGATCTGCAGTTCCCAAACCCTGTGCCATGACAAGCACCACAGCAAACTCGCAGGGGCAGCATAGGATATTTAATAAATGGAACTGTTAGAGAGCTTGCTACAGCATCCAAGACACTCTGAACCAGGAAAGTTTGGGAACCTCCGAAAGTTCATCAAGTCATAGAACCTGTGTTGGGATTGCCAAGCAGATACCTTGATTTTAATTTTGCACAGGAGGGCTGAAATGTGAACTCATTTTTGCAAGAGTAAGCAAGCAGCATCCTAGGCAAAGAACACGGCTGAATTTATTTCTTAAGAAAGAACTACAAAAGGTAGAAAACAGCTGTTGCACTCTAGACTACACACACATACATCATCTGACCACAGGCACTGCCCATCTCATGGACCCAGGACACCTACAAAGCTCTTCAGACTCCACTTGAAGTCTATAGAACAGCTAAAGCTGCTGCTGTTGCCGCCGCACAAAAGATTGACACAAAATATATATTTTATACAATATGTAGATTTTGCAATAAACATCTATATCACAGGTTTAAAACACTGGAAAAATTGAACAAATAAGGCCATGATGGTTGAAAAACCCAAAAATATCAAGTAATTTATCTTCACCAATCTCACAATATTTAGGTGGTTTATAGAACAAGAATTAGTTATTACATAGAAAAGCACAGATATTTTTGTTTAAAACTAGAATATCTAATATTCAGTTACAAACCAGAAGAGTGATTACTTTCACTAGGTTGGCAATCAGATCTGTTTTCGTAGTTACTAGCACAGAGAGGGAACAGGACTGGTTTGTGTGGGCTACTAAATATAGTCGGCAAGTATTTCTGCAGTCTGCAGTATCCAGACTGGCTTGGGTTTGCTGACAACTGTTCCTAGCTGCTCTGCAGCCAATTTGCTTAGTGAATGGAGATAATCCTGGTTCAGAAGGAAAGGATTTTGTTGTGTAAGGCAGCAACTGAATACAAAGGTAAGCTTATTCATGTTGTTGGTCTTGTGTGATTGGTGGATCCAGCATTATACAGTTTATAAAGAGAGGGAATAGCTAGCTCACAGTAGCAAGATTTTTGCAAACAACTAGATCCATTTTCTTTACCAGAATTGGGACTGTCATAAAGCTAAATGTCAATCTGCATACATTTTGGAGAGCAAGGACTGGGGAAAATGCTGGAACAGAGGAATCTATTTCTCAAAACCTGATTAGTGCTTGTCCTTGTAGATATCATTGGTTATCCTGTTGGCTCACAAAACTTACGATTCACTGATGGATATACACATACATCCAACAAACCAAGGTATATGCACACGTCCAGAACAATGAAGTTGAAATTTTAGGTATGTCACAAGAAACGTACTGTAGAAACCATGGATACTACGTGCTGCTTTGCTACAAATTGTTTATGAAAATGATAGTTGAGCCAGATAGGGGAATTAAGGTGCTTCTCTGAGAGACTGGGTTCTTATGAAAGGGGGTACTGGCTCTGGCATCTCTAGTAAAGGCAGGGGAGAATTTTTCTCATTTGCATCTTTCAAATACTATATGCTGTAATTCAAAACTAAGAGGTGCTTTATGTGCAAAACTTCCTCGAAGGCAGCATTTTGCTTTGTGAGCAAAGCAAAAAGGTCCAAACTTGTTTTTTTCCCTCTATTTACTCCCTTTCAAGATAGTTTCACTTCACAACTTGGGCTACTATGTTAAAGACAGCTTTACATAGAAATAGCTTTGTTAGGCGTACATATTTAAGAGGGACTACAAGGTAATAAGTTCAGTGCCTGAAACAAATTTGACTTGCTGTAGCAAAAGAAATTGGACAGAAAATAATTTCATGACTACAATCCAAAAGTATCTGATCCTGGTGTTCTAATGTCTCCGGTAGCTAAGGAAGCTGCATTTGTTTCATTGGAGCTTATCCTGGACTAGAAGCAGCTAGACCAACTGCTTGCCTATTTAGCTGAAGATGGAAATAAAAACACTTTAAAAATGGATTTCTTTCATTATGGCTTCCACTGTGAAGAGATATCCTAAGGAGGAATAGCAACTAGAGGCCTTTTGCCTACAGCACATACTCTTCATAGGCCTATTTTCTTGCTCAGGGAATTTAGAAGTCAGGCTAACTTCTAGTTTATCAAACTGAGTGTTTTTACATGGAGTCTGGGCTAAATGGATAGCACGTAGAGGTGGACTAAAACATAAGATACTGTTTTGACTGCTTACTCCTGTCCATCTGTATGCCTTCAGCCTAAAGATATTTAACAGTCATAGGTAAAAGACTTCTGCAGCAAAATACTACAGTAATATCATTAATTTGGATTCAAGAATCATTGTGCTTAAACAAGTTATTTAGAAAGCTCACAGTCACCAAATTATTTTCACAGAGATGCATATACCTTACATAATCTTAAGATTTAGTCAAAAAGTGAAGCATGGCACTGTAGTAATTTTGCCCAGTTGGAAAATAAAATACCTTTTGCTGCTAATGGAACCCAAGTCTTCATGCTCAATGCTTAATAGCTGTAAAGTCAAAACAATTTCAGTTGGTGAATTAAGAATTCAGTTGACTTTTAATGACCATTTGTGTTATCCCTTTACAAATAGGAATGAAATCTGCATTGCTTATGGTTTTGTATGCATTCATACCCCAATTATTTTCTGTTCCATTTAGCTTCCTATTTCTCAGCAAGTTGGCAAATCTATCATTTTGACCAGTAGAATTTCTGTTGCATTCCCTGTTCTAGTTATTCTGTAGTAACGTAATAGAAGTTTAGGTTGAGATGAGTAAGCACCCTGTTCCATAGTGGTGTAGATTGTAGCAGTTCCTATATCCACTTCCTAGCTTATTCCTGTATAGCAGGTAATCTTTGGACTACAAGCACTTGAAAAAGAATTAACCCCGTTCCAGTCAACAGCGCTGTAATGGCCTTAAGAAGTCAATAGTGGGGTGAATGTTTCTAAACATTGTTTCTTGGTCAATAAAAGGGTAGCCCCAGCATCTGCCAAGGCTAAGTACTTTTAGTGCCACTAGCTTTACAAAGTAAGGCTTGAAAAATAAACGGTATTGGCAAAACAGGTTGAGTTAGTTATTTTTGATGTGCTAGCAGAGCTCAAAAATGGCTCACTTAGGCTGGCTTCACACTAATAGCGTGGGATTTCATGACATGTTTCAGGTAATTCTGGAATTGGGCTAAAAGTTGAAAGTGTATCACAATCAGGAGAAGTACCAACTCTGAAAGCTGCATACAAAAACTGTATTCAGGGATGATAATAACGCATATGAATAGAATGCTACTCCTGCTTGCCACCCTGCTCCCAAAAAGTAGGAAAAAGTAGAAACAGAAAAATCTTGCAGCAGAACTTCAAGTGTACATTAAGCATCCATAAATTTAGACATATTTAATGTGAGGCTGAATTTTTTTTAACATAACAGTGTGCTTGGGATGAATTGTCCAAGAGAAATTAGCACTGGACAATCTAAGCAGCTGAAGAATTAGAATGAGCTCTATTAGAAAATCTAGAGTGGCAGACACAATTTCAAGATGTATCAACTGAAACCATGATGTGAAATCTCCTTTTTTCCTCTAAAAAGAAAATGAAACTGTAGCCAGGATTTTGCTGGGTCAGAAAGACGGATACAGCAGATGGCACTTGTCCTAGTAATGATCATTATGTATACATCTATGGGAAACCAAACTCGGATACAATTACAGCTGCACAGAGTGTATGCTGCCCTATTCCAAATAACATCGCACCATTGAATAGCTGAAAGCCCAGTTGCATATACTGCACTGAGAAAATCCACTTATAAATTCAGCCACTGCCACAGAAAGCTTCAAGAATTCAATGCTGATTATTACACAGAAACTTTTCACTCAAGCTGGAATAATTCTTGCAAATTCCTGCCCTATACCCAAGCATTGACCATCACTGTCCAAGCTTCTGGAAATCCAAACTCTTGTGTCCAGCAGCCTTAAGACAGATGCTCAGCATCAAGGAACAGGCAGACACAAGGAGTTTCCATTCAACCTGATCCAACTAGTGGACGGAATGACTCATCAAGAATCAGTTTCAATGGCTCAACTAACTCAGGTGTGCCAGAGACTCTGCATATCATACTTCTGCCAAGAGGCAGAAAAGGCTAGGCCCTTGCTAAACTTGGGCCGATTTTATAATCTCAAAGCATGGGTTTTATGCATTCCCAGCAGCATAAGATGGGACCATGCTTGGTCAAGCACATAAATTCCCTTCAAAAATCAGCCAAGAGTGAAGGGGTCATGACTTAAGCCAGTTTCAGACTACCTATGGTAACCAAGGAGGTAGTCAAAAAAAGAAACTGACCCAATCAGTGAAACCATGATCAGCCCACTAACCAAGCACTCCAATGCTACCAGACATTAGGCAGGCTTTTAGGGGGAGTGTTGCTGGGATCTTACTTGGTTTGTATTGGGTACAGGTAGGCCAGGGATGGGGGTGAAATGAAAGCGCATTGCATACCACTCGGAGACAGGGAACAGCACATCTTTATCGCAGGGCAGCACAACGCAGTGCAAGATGCACCCTGACTTCCTGCTGGCCACTTAGTAGTCAGTCCCTCCTTTATTCCTCTTTAACTGGAAGGCAGTGCTTGCACAAAGATGCCCCGTGAATCTGTCCGTGCCAGTTTCGAGGGTGGCTCCATAGGCTCGGCTGCTAGGCTGCTGGATTCATTGGAGCTAAGAGACAATTCTTGAGGCATCTCTTCATCGCTCTCCTCCTCTTCTTCCTCTTCTTCATCTAATTCAAAAGAAGAAGCAATTACATCAATTGGAGGCACAAAGCCAGGTTAGACACTGAACACTGAAAGTTTATTTTCTTAGAGGTTGTCCATCACCAAGCAATCACCTCAAAACTAAGTATTCCTTCAGTCTCTTATGGCACTTCAGCCATAGAGATATAGGTTGGCCCTAAACTGTTAAAATTGCTAGACCTGAGAGATACAACAGTGGCTCATTCCTGTAGAAGGAATATGTAATACAAGGGATAAAATTACTCCTACCATACTCATTACACTTTGAAATCAGAAGACAAAAAGTACTAAGACTTTTGTCTAAATTAAGGGCTAGACATTTTGACTTGCTGACTAGTCAATCATCTCTTAGCCACAAAATGGGGTAAGAGAGTAAACTCCTGTATTGTACTGGACTCTGCATTTTATTTTGAATTTTTTTGTTCCCACTCCCCTATCTTGCATTATAGTACAATAATACAGCTTTTAATATTTACAAAACTTTTTATGCAAATTATTTTTGCAAATTAATCAGACTTATGCACAATAAATCACAAAAATGCATTTTCACTGATACAATATTTTGTTAGTAAAAAATTACAGTAATGTGTCTTGATTTCATACAAATAATTCATAAAAATATAAACAGTGAAATATAAATGGATGTTAATTTTAACATTTATTTTCTAATTTTCATTAAATGATTTGTTATTTTGGCTTAAGGTTCTTCTGCCTATCCTGACTTTCTGATTTTTAATAATTATGCTACTTTAACAGATGTATTAATTCACATAAGTAATTCCACATTTTAAAATATTTATAAATTAAACAAGTGTCGATGTATTCCTGATATCACAATTAAAACTTGTAATGCCACTGCTTTTTATTACAAGCTGCTATTTATTATTTTGAGTATTCTAGACTAAATCTGAATATTTGGTTATAACAATCACATAGTTTGCTGAATGCTGCCTATATATTCATTCTTTGTATGTCTAAAATCAGTAATAAATTTAGAATGTTATTTTTAAATAAAACCAATTTATTTTTACTAATGCTTTTAATACTAATTTAAATGATTTTTACTGTGTCTTGCTAGCAAAAGCAAAATCCACATTAACAATACCATAAATAATATGGTATTATTATATTATTAATATAATATAATTTATATTATAAATTAATAATATAATTT
>JANHFM010006949.1:40156-51361 GCA_032468115.1 Grayia smithii
ATCCCATTTATAACCCGCCCTTCTCCGGAGACTCAGGGCGGCTTACAATTAAGCACAAGCCAATGTGCTTAGCAAATTATGCTAGTAAAATCTCAGGTTAGTGAGCGATTGTAGGTAAACTTTTGGAGTATATTCAAAATATATACACAATTAGCATAATGTGCTATTCATAACATTGTCCGTATTTATTTATTCAATTTGTATGGCCACTCATCTCACCTGAATGACTCTGTATAGCTTACTCTTTTGGGGAGTTGAGGGTGTAACCTAACAATAACCCAACACTCTTACAGTTGCATCTTTTTCAGAGAAACTAGTAAAACAAGTCTTTTAGAGCAGTCTGCCCACAAAACATTGCTTTTCCAAAATATAGGCATAGAAAATCACTGCTAAGACTAGTTGCACTGGCAGCAAGAAAAACTTCCAGTTCCTTTGAATCAACAAGCAAATATTTCAGTGGAAAACTTACTGTTGCAGGTGAGGCACGGGTGGTGTGAGAATAGGACTGGCTTGAACTTCCCAGCATGTAACCTCCTTGAATCACATAGGTCCCTGTGCTGCTGCTGCCACCAGCTCCTCCTCCTCCTCCTCCACCACCACCACCACCACCTCCTCCTCCAGCAGTGCTGCCACCACCAGCACCATTTCCTGTTGCTGCTGCTGCTCCTCCTCCTCCCCCTCCTGCTGCTGCTGCTGCTGCTGTACTGCTGCTTCCATTTGGATTGGCTATGATTTGTCCTCCAGAAACATACATAGGTACAGAGCCACTGCTGGCCACTGTTTGTGAGGTTGCTGGACTAGAGACCTGCGTTGGGGTGTTTTGGGATTCATAGTAATTTGCTCCAGTGTTTTGAGTATAGAGAGGGGTTTCTGTGTAAGGGTAAGTGTTGGAGCGTCTGAAATGGAAGAAACACAGTCAAATAAGCACATACACACATTAGGGGAAAAACAGCAACTTAGAGGAGAAAACTTCAACTACACAGATCCAAAATTGTATGACAGATACAGTGGAGGAAAGTTCAAGAAGCAGGACACCGCTGGCAATAGATTTATTCTTTTAAAAGTTTTGACATATCAGGCATCCTGTTCCTGCCAGGTTTTCTCTGGCATGTAAAGGGCACTTCTACCCCATCCTATCAGATACAACCAGGACACAATAAATCAATTGCTCTGCATGGGCTTTTTAACCAACAAGGCTGACGTGATGATATTTTATTGATTGTTTTAATTGCCATTTTAATTTTTAATTTCTATTGCCTGGGGTTTTAATTTTTAGTATTGCATTTATGATATAATTTTTCGCACTTTTAATGTATTTATTTTTTGTATATTTTTGATTGTGTGAGCCGCCCCGAGTCCTTCGGGAGAAGGGCGGCATATAAATGTAATAAATAATAATAATAATTGATATTTAAGGTAGCATAAGATTTTTTCTTGAAATAGTTTCAGTTTTTGTTGGAATAGTGGTTATCTCTATGGTTTAGAAATAATATGGAATCTGTTGGTTTAGACACAACATGGAAACATTTTGCCATTTTGTGAAAAACTATAGCGTGCCATTCTTTGGAGCAGTGGCTTTGGTAGCCTGACCAATTAAATTATTAGGCTCAGACTTCAGGATAGTATAGGCAGGATAAGCCTGACTTCTTTATACTCACATGGTACTTGCTGTGTAGCTGGCATCTCCTCCTTCCACATACTGAACCTGATTAGGATAGACATGCTGCACAGGAACCTGCTGAAGCTGCTGGACCTGAGCACATAAGCAGCAGGAAGGAAAGGAAAAGCAAACTGAAATTAAGAAGTAAGGCCGTGTTTATTGTTCCTCTCCCTTTCCCACTCCCCTCCCAATAGACTTCCCTAAAGCACGACTGGGCCACCAGAATCCTTTTTCTTCCACATATGTGCATTGCTTTTATCCTGTATCTGACATTCAGTTATCATGGATTCTCTGATCAAAGGCTAATCCTCACCCCAGAATTTCTATGGAATAAGAATTCTTTGTGTAAGTGAAAGACACTGCAGGTCCTCCGATTAAACAAAATAAGTTCAGCATTACAATCATTAAGAAAGGAATGCAAGGCAAAGTAAATTTTCCCACATATCAAAGCACAGAGCTATAGTAAAAAATGCAAGTACTCTTGGAAGTATTGCAACTACAATAACAATACACCATACAATTATTCAGAACTATAGTTGACTGCAGTTGTTTGTACTAGGTTTACCCCTCGATCATATGCAAAATGACCTTTTACAAAGATGTCCAGTGTTCTTTTTAATTATAAAAAATATTTTTTATGATTAGTATTTCAGTATTTCTCTTTCTTAGACTGAACCTTGTTCACAAACCAAGGCTGAAATCCTGACTAGCTATTAAAACCTATATTTTAAATTCCATGTCCTTCAAAACGAAATTTGTTTAAAGATAGGCTATATATTTCCCATAAATAGCAATAGCACTTAGGCATATACCGCTTCATAGTGCTTTAGAGCACACTTTAAGTGGTTTAGAGTCAGCCTATTGCCCCCAACGATCTGGGTCCTTGGAAGGATTGAAGGCTGAGTCAACCTTGAGCTGGTGAGAATCAAATTGCTGGCAGTGGGCAGATTCAGTCTGAAATACTGCATTCTAACCACTGCATCAGTGGCTTATGGTGGCTTAATGGTAGTTTCATGTAAAGATGTGAAAGCCGGAAATGGATAAATTAGGAAAAACCTCTAGGGCTTTCTCCTCTTTCCCTAGGCCATCACATTTCTAACAATTCTTTCTCATACACCCCTTAAGATTCCTATATTTACCCCTTATTTATGTAAAGCAAAATCAACTCTAAGTCTAAAGAGGTCCAAGAATTTCAACTCCTCTGGCAGGGTATGGGGGAAGGGAAAATTGTCATTTGACCACCACCAATGATTAAGACGAGAGTCCTTTGGAGGCACAGAGAAAGGGAATGATGCTAGTTTGCTCTGTTTTCTGTTGCTTAAGAAGTGGTGTGCACAGGGCTTGCTATTCTTGGATCTCGGTTATTGCCCTTTGCTGGACCTACTTTAAGTGCTGTAGCTGCTGTTCCAAACACTAGCACCTGAGGGACTCTCTGAATCTTGACTCTCTGGTCAGGGCTGGAATGATGAGAGGAGAGGAATGGTAGCTGCTCTATCACCACCTTCTGTTGTGGCAAGAGGAGTGGCTGAGGAAGCATGCGGACCAGCTCCACCCACTGCTCCGAGGCAGAATCTAGTGAATGCATGTAGTGGAGCCTGTGCTCCGGGCCAGGTAAACAGCAGCTGGTCAGCTGGGGTGCACTGCTGCTGCTGCTGCTGTTGCATTCTAGGGAGAGGCTTTGCTGTACTCCTTGTTGCTCCTGCTGCTGCTCCTGCTGACTGCTCTTAGAAGGACCACTGTCTGCATTCTAGACAATAAACAGAAAAACTAAAGCAATCAGAGCTAAAGGAAAAAGAAACAAGAATGTAAAGGTTGAGACTGAGGACAGAAGGTCCCAGTACTCTGGCTATTCTATATTCTATAAAGAAAAAGGGATCTTCAGACCAAGAAACTGTCATAGCTCAGGGTCTTTTCCCACTTCACTATTTGGGCAAGTAGAGTGGTCAGTGGCAGAAATCTCTGGATGGCTACAAACCACATCCAGAAGAGAAAGATGGAGGACAGGGTAGACTGATCCTGGATCAGGACTATTAGGATCACTTGAATGAAATAAAGGGAGTATTTTTTCAGGAGGATTAAAGACAGGGCTTTAACATTTCTGACATTAGTTACCTAGCTCAGAGGGCAGAAAGCCTCCATGGCTACAGGATACAAGAAACGGAAATGCAGGCCAACCCAAGAGCAGAAGACAAACACTCACCTCTTGGGTAACATGAACCTGCTGGAGCCCTTGCACTGCCAGTTGTTGCACTGTACCTGCTTTGGGAGTTGTGGGAGTTGTCTGCACAACAGATCTCTGTGGAATGAAATACACCAGAGTTCATTAGTGTATTTTGGGATCTAGTTTGGTCTAATGGCTTAGGCATCCAGCTAGAAACTGGGAGACCATTAGTTCTACTCCTCAGACATGAGCCACTTGGATAACCTTGGGTCAGTCCCACTCTCTCAACCCTAAGGAGGAGGAAAGGGCAAATCAATTCTCAAAAACTTTGGCAAGAAAACTGCAGGGACTAGCCCAGGCAGTCACCAAGAATTAAAAACTGTCTCTAGTGTGCGTGCACATATACATGCGCATACCCACATACGAGCAGATACTAAGACCTAGAATGATTCATTAGATTTTCCACAAATGTCCTTTTCTAAACTAGTGATCGGGCATTCTACAACAGTCCCTCTCACTTGTTCAGGAAGCAGAGTTGGACTCTAATGTGCTTCCTTTTGGAGAAACTAATTCCACTCCATTACTAGAGTAACAATCCAGAAGAAAGCTCAAAAGAAGCACATTTTTAAAAAGTAAGAGTAAGGTAAAGATATGGCTGAGAAATTGCTTACATGTATTGGGGCCCTGGTAATTTGTTTGCAAGTTCCTCTGCATGTGAATGTCTGGGTGGGTGCAATATCCTGCTTCCGGTGTAGAAAAAGGACCTCCATGAAAATTTGAAATGAATCATTTTTCTACAGTAAAACCAGGTCATTCTACAGTGGGAATAAATCCTGGAGGTGGATTTACATCTGGAAGGCCCATAATTTTTACTCAGAAAAGTTTTCTGCACAGAAGAGTTAAATCACAGAAGATCATGTAACAATCCTACAGATGTCTGTTGAAAGTGGATAAAATGATTACTTTTCTAGTGGAATGAATTGTTCTTCCCTGTGAGGCAGGATTATTCTGAACCTCTTATGCTTATTTGGTGCAAACTTGATTCACCAGAATACAGTTGGTGCAGTCAAGATGGAATATTACAAGGTCACAAGGAAACTGTCAGAGACTCTGAACTCCTTCTCAGCTACAGCTTGATAACTCCATTTGATGTAGTTTGTGCCAATGTTACTCTAGTTGGGTTTTGTAGCTAGGGCAGAAGGAAGTCCCAGTGGAAGACAAAACTGACCTTGAGAATAAAGGTTGGGCTTAGGCACTGAGGAATGGATGATACAGTATTCTTTCTTGACCAACAATGAACCTATTTCTAGGGCAATTATGAAATCCCTTCCCATGATAAGTGTTTAATGGCTACTTTGTGCATGGGCTTGAACAGTGTTCATATTAGGGCTGGAAAAACTAGCTGAATGTTCCATGACAGATTCTGGTGAATCATAAATAGTATCGTCAATGAGTCTTTCCTTCAGAATTTCTTGATGTGAAGATGGACATCTTCATCATTGGTATCAGGACTGAGGAGTGTGCTTTGGTTTGAATAACAGAATAACAGAGTTGGAAGAGACCTTGGAGGTCTTCTAGTCTAACCCCCTGCTCAGGCAGGAAACCCTATACCATTTCAGACAAACTGTTGTCCAATCTCTTCTCAAAAATTTCCAGGGTTGGAGCATTCACAACTTCTGGAGGCAAATTGTTCTAACTGTCAGGAAATTTCTCCTTAGTTCTAGGTTGCTTCTCTCCTTCATTCGTTTCCATCCTTTGCTTCTTGTTCTGCCTTCGGGTGCTTTGGAGAATAGCTTGACTCCCTCTTCTTTGTGGCAACCCCTGAGATACCATTTCACTCCTAGTCCTTCTTTTCATTAAATTAGACGTACCCAATTCCAGCAACCGTTCTTCATTTGTTTTAGCCTCCAGACCCCTAATAATCTTTGTTGCTCTTCTCTGCACACTTTCTAGAGTCTCAACATCTTTTTCACATTGGGGCAACCAAAATTGGATGCAGTATTCTAAGTGTGGTCTTACTAAGGCATTATAAAGTAGTATTAACACTTCACATTATCTTGATTCTATCCCTCTGTTAATGCAGCCTAGAACTGTGTTGGCTTTTTTGGCAGCTGCAGCACACTGCTGGCTCATATTTAAGTAATTGTCCACTGGGACTCCAAGATCCCTCTCACAGTTACAACTATGACACCAGTCGGTGGAGATAGCTTGATTATAGTCCATCTCTGAATCTTTTGGTAAAAAGATGAGGACTTGAGTCGTAGAGGTTGATATTGATGAGATTCTCTTCCTTAGGCTGCCTTCAGAAAACCTGGCATGTGAGTACATATATAAGAGTGCACAGCCTCTTTGGAATTATAGGTAGTCCTTGACTTACAACCATTCATTTAACAACCATTTGAAGTTATGATGACACTGAAAAAAGTAAGTTACAATCAGTCTTTTTACTTATGACCATCACAACATCCTTGTAATGACATGATCAAAATTTGGGTACTTCACTACCCACATATATTTACAATGGTTGCAGCATCCCAGGGCCACTTGCGACTTTCCACGGGACTTCCAATTAGCAAAGTCAATAAAGAACCTGGATTCACTTAATGACTTCATGGTTTGCTTAACAACCATAGTGATTCACTTAACAAGAAATGAATAATTGTAGCAATAAAGATAGTAAAATCAAGTGCGGCTCACTTAACAGCCACATCATTTAGCAACAGGCATTCTGGTTCCAGTTGTAGCTGTAAATCAAGGATTACTTTTAATAGTTGTGTTATTAAATCCTAGGATGGCAAGTTAATCCCATTCAGTCTCCAGGTGTATAGTTGTAAGCAGCTGGGATCTGTCTCAATAGTGCTTTTTCAAAAAGCTTCTGTATTGTTTTTTAAGAAAGAAGACAACAATGTTTCACTTCTCATCCAAGAAGCTTCCTCAATTGTGACTGGAAGCAAAACATTTTCTTTTTTTTCCTCAAAAAATAGTCCGGTTGCCTTTTGAAAAAGTACCTTTGAGACAAACTATGACTTGAATGACTGAGAATCTCCATTCAGCTGGGATCTGGGAAATTAAATCCTCTACCCTAATCCTAGGTTAATAGGTTGGGTGAAGCCAACAGGATCCACGACTGGGATGTTGAGAGGTTGACTGAGTTTGAATAGTAAGATAGGCTAGGCAATTAGAAGCTTCACATCAGTTTCAGGAGCCCAGGCGTTAGAAGAAATTGATGGAAGACATACAGTAAGTCTTTGGGACCAAGAGGTGAAAAAGAGATTTGTTACCCCTGCTCCCTAGTTTGGAGAGTGTGAGATAAACAGCTTCATCTTTTGAATCACTAGATTTGTTAGGACAGCTATTGCTGCCCCCCATCCCCAAGATTGAAACTATTTGTTCAAACATCTTGGTATTGAAATTGTAATTTGGTACGGTTCAAGTTTTCATGGCTGAGCTAGTCTGCTATTGTGTTGTGGATTCCCTGGGTGTATTTTGCCATGAGATATGCTACATTTTTCTTGACCTAGCATAAGAGTTTGAGTACCTCTTCTCCCTTTATTGCTAACTCCCTTTCTCCTGATGTTGACTTTAGTCCTATACTATCTGTTAAGAGCTTCCTGGCTTTTTAAGAAAGCCTGGAGCATACTCAGAACTAGATGTGTTGTGCACAGCCCTCAGGAAATTTACGTTGCTTTTTGCTTCTCTTCCATCTATCCCTGGACTACTAGGCTGAGGTTTGCAGTGAACTGGACTGACATCTCTAGTGAAACTAGACTTAGTGAGGGGGAATATGCCCTTGCCATTAAATAGGGCTTCTGAGAGTCAGTACTTACGAGAATTCCTCACTCTCACTGGGATCCCTTCTGGGTTCTTTGAGCTATTGGGGATGCTGAAGAGATGCCATATATATGAAGAGTAAATATCCAACATGAATGGCCAGCTTGTTCATGCTCTAAGCTCCTTATTTTCTGGGAGTGGGGAGAGGGATGAGCTAAGATTGAGGTTCTAAAGAAGATGGCTGTGGCAAAAAAGACCTTTATGGCTTAAGCTACAGCTTTTTGTGATTACCACCACAGAAACTCTATCCTTCTATTTTCTAAGTGTTTCTTTCTTTATTCTGGCTCGTGAGACAAGAGTTGCCATGGGATTATCAAGTAAAAAGCATCTTGAGGGCTGCTTATTTGGAAGGTGTAGTCAGTGACTCCCTTTCTCATCCAACTGAGCCTTGAGAATGCTTTGGAGGATTTTGTTAAAGGTCTTACGGAAAGGGAAACATGAGGAGGGGATCCTTGCTACTTGAATAGATCTAGTAGGTGATCCTTGGGAGCACAGATCTGATTATTTCAGGCCTCAGTTTTGAATAGTTCTGGAAATTCTGACTTCTGGAAAGCCTGAATGGTACACTTCCTGATCTAGGGACAACTCCAACTCCTCCCTGCCTGACTTGTATTGGGAGTGGTATCTGATTTGTATGTCCCATGGGTGGGAAATCTGGTGGCTCTCTCTTGCTTTGGTAGTGTATCTGTGGATTTAGCCTATGTTTTACCCTTGCAGCGGGGGTGTAGAAATATAAAGAAAAAAAGGAGGATGGGAGATGGGGAATTGCTACTACATTACCCCTCTTTGTCTATGGAGATTCTCAAACTCCATGTCATGGTTGTCTCAAAGGTGCTTTCTCCAAAAGGCAAGTGGACTTTCTTGCTTTTATTCTTTGAAAACATTTTGCTTCACATCCAAGAAGCTTCTTCAGTTCTCACTGACTGGTGGGGAATATAAGGATTTATATTCTTCGCAGACATTCTTTAAAGATGACTGCAAAGAATATAAATCCTTCCATTCCCCATCATTCATTCAGAAGCTTCTTGGATGAGAAGTAAAATGTTTTCAAAGACAAAACCAAGAAAGTAAACTTGCTTTTTGGAAAAAATGCTTTTGTTCCCCCCTCTCTGTTCCCCTTTTCTGGACCAATCCCAATATGGGTTCTCATCTCAACCCCAGGAGGAGAAAGACCAGAGATGGCAAGATCACAGCCTAACTAGTGACCACCTGATTATCATCAAATCGTTATCAGGAATCTTCAGTATTCAAAAAGTATGGAGCCCTCATAAGATATGCTATTATTTGGCAGTTGAGCCATTAAAGCATCCTTGCTCCTTCTGTGAAGAACAGAGAAGAATTGGTAGTCATTCATTTCCTTCCTTTTGCATGCCCAGGCTATCTGATTCTCCTGACATGACCTCCTGAGGCTACAAGCAACTTGCAAAGGTGGTCGGCAGCTCATAGGTTGATGCAATGAGAGCCAGCCCTCTTGCTCAGTTCAAGCCAACAAAGCAGTTCTGTACATGTCCACAGGCAGCAAGAGTTTAGTGATTATTGGTTTTCTCATTCTAATTTCTAGGTAAATATAGTATAAGACAAGGAACTAAAACAAAAAGAAGCAAGGAAACTCTGGCTACTAACGGAACTTTAGTTGCATAGATGGCTAGTGCAGTTGACAGACCCGCATTCTCTCCAGAACAAGGTAGAATTCAGAACCAAGACTGGAATTATTTCCTTTCCTGCGAAGCATATCAGAATCTACCAACTCTGCCTCCAGAACAATGATATATCCCATTGTAGAATGCTTGGCCTAACTGTAGAAAATATTTTAACTTTAGTAAAAGGGGAGAGAATTAATTCTTTTATCATGTGCAAGTTTCTCTGGCTAGTATTTGTCACCTAAATTCTGCAGAGGGATTTTTGAAACATTATTAGATGTTTACTTATTACATGCCAAAGAATCTTACTGTAAAGTAATTCAGGATTTGATCCCTATGGAATACTAGATCTAGAGTAATTTCCTAAATCAGAGAGGCCATTTCTTTTTGGTCTGGTTTAACTACACAAAGCAGCGTAAGAAAATTTGTATTCTGGTATGTGATACTGTGAGAGAATGGTGTTTGGAATTCTGCAGGGCTTTGTTTTTGAAGACTTACACAAAGATACATTATAATGAAGAACAATCTGCAATTAAAAAAAAAGAACTTACAAAATTATTATTTTCAGAAAAATGCCTTTACATGTGTTGCTTTTGTTTGGGCATGCATTATGCATTCGATAGAATGGGATTAATTTTAAATAACAAAGCTATTCCCCTCACATGAACAACATTGGTTCTTAAAAATACAGATTAATAGGATATTATGGTTCAACAAGCAAAACAACAAAACGTTTCACGAAAACATTTTTATTAGCTGTGAAACACATATAAAACACATACAATTTGCCATTGGGAAAAGTGGACATGAAACAGGAATGGGCCACAGTAGATGCTTACATGCTTGTTTTTAGGACTTACACAAATCTGAGAGCTGGTGAAAGGAAAGTGTTATTAAGTTCTGAGTTACATGCACTGAAATATCAACTGAAAGGTGGGCTGAAGATTTCCAAGGATGCTTAGAAATTGTTAGCGGGCAACAATTTAAGAATCCAGGGTAACACCTTATTAAGCTTGAATTCTTATCATCCAAAAAGCAATGACTGAAATTGGGGAGGACCACAAGTCTGATGCAAGCAAAAATACAGCACCTCTTGTGCAACAGGCACTTGCTGGACTCCGTGGACCTGGAGCTGCTGTACTTGTCCTGGTTTAGCGGCAGAGTTACTGTTCTGGACAGGGGAGCGCTGAAAGGCAAGGAGGAGCACTTTACCCTCTCTGGGTATAGGACAAAAGCACAACTGCATGATGGATTGTATTATATATTTTACAATTCATGCTTGCTTGATCTTAGCTAGAAATCAGTAAGGTTTTTCCAGGCTGGAAATATTCTCTTTCTGAGAACAATTTTTACAGTATCCAGTTTTTAAAAAAGTGTTGTTTTTTAAATTCATAAAAGCAGGTATGGAGAGAACTGAATATCAACCTTCCTTTTTTCAAGTACTTTTTCTATAAGTCTTGAGGGGTGGATTTTGATATCAAAGAATAAACATTTTTGATAGTCCCAGATATGTTCTCAACTTCTAATATTGTTCTTATGTGGTTTACTTCAGATAAAAATGGAATAGTCCTGAACTGATTAAAACAGTCCTATACAAAATACAGTTGATAAACTGACTTTCAGATTTAAACTACAAATGTTTCAGGACCTACAGAAGACAAGAGTACTAAACTAAATATCATTAACAAGAGCTAACTTAGAGATTTTATGTTTCTGTCAAGAAAATTAGAGTTGTCACCAACCAAAAATCTAAGAAGCTCTTTCAAAATAACCAAACGTATTATTACAAGCTCTGACTCTATTACCGTATTTTTCAGAGTATAAGATGCACCTTTGTACCCCCAAAAAGAGGGTGAAAATCAGGGTGCGTCTTATACTTCGAATGTAGCCCTCTCTGCACTTGGGAGCCGAGC
>JANHFM010006950.1:0-21135 GCA_032468115.1 Grayia smithii
GACTCACTGGAGAAGAGCCTAATGCTAGGAAAGATTGAGGGCAAAAGAAGAAGGGGACGACAGAGAACAAGGTGGCTAGATGGAGTCACTGAAGCAGTAGGCATGAGCTTAAATGGACTCCACAGGATGGTAGAGGACAGGAAGGCCTGAAGGAATGTTGTCCATGGGGTCGCGATGGGTCAGACATGACTTCGCAACTAACAACATATTAAATCCTAACCTTAGGAATTGATATGATTATACATAACAGTTGTCAAGGTCCTAGTTAAATGGGAAATAGAAACAGATACTTTGTAGCATTTTATAAAAATCAAATACACACTATTATATGGAGTCCAAACATCTATATTTGTATCTGAAGAACCAACTCACCCAGTTCTCATTCTGATACCCACTCATTCAGCAGATAGGGTCTAGTTCAGATCCCATCAACCAAAGGATTTCAGTTGGCGGGGTCCAAGAGAACAGTCTTTTTCTGCTGTGACTCCTATCTTCTGGAATATTCTCTAATAGGAGGTGAGGTCTGCCCACACACTCTCAGCCTTCTGGAAGAATCTGTCTCTGTCACTTGGCCTGGGGCTCCAACAAGGGCCTGCTATGTTGGGAGTAGCTGACTGGATAGAGAAAATCCTCACCCCACATCATCTTGGCTTTTAGCTTTTCTGTTCAATTTTTCTAATTTTAATTGTTTTCTAACGCTTTCTACTTTTTATTACATTGTGAGCCACCCAGAGTCACTGTATCAGTGAGATGGGTGGCATAGAAATTTAATCAATACATACAGACATACATAGGGAAGGGGGGAAATCTAGGAAAAGCATGATGTGCCAGAATCAAAAGACTGCCACTGAAATTTACAAGCAGGATTGTTTAACTTTGATGATGAGATTTGTTTGACATTTTTTATTTTTCTTTTGTTCCAAATGAAGAATAGAAAAGTAAAATCTAGTTTCTGGTAAAGTTTTAATCCTTTGCTTGCAGTTTGGGGTTCTCCAATAAGAATGGGAAGTTATAGAAGATAAAGAGATTTGTGTAAAACCTACCAATTCGAAAACTTCCTGTTTCTCCTCTAGACCACACTAGAGGTTATTCCAGCTGGTCCAGGGCATTTCTAGAAATTAATCTCTTGAATTGAATGCTTCTGAAAAAGTAGGGTTTCTACATATTTGTAAACCACTCCCATCCTATCTCCAAACCCCCCAATAATGTCTCAATTTTTTTTTCCCTATGACGAATAGGATTATTTTTAGGACTTTTAAGGTTGAGAATGGTTGTCATTGATCCTGGAGACCTATAATTCCTATATTCAAACACTATTTCTTTTATGTACACTGAGAGAGTATGCACCAAGACAAATTCCTTGTGTGTCCAATCACACTTGGCCAATAAAGAATTCTATTCTATTCTATTCTATTAAAAAAGAATAACAATCATTGGCACTTTTATATTTCTCAGAATGTTACCAAGGTCTTGAATGGTCTTTGAAAAGTCAGGGGGATTAATTGTAGGTTCCAAAACAGTTCTCAATTTGACTTAACTGAATAAAATGTAAGAATAACTCTCATACCAACAGGTGGGCCAGCAGGAACCACACATTTCCTTTCAATGCGAGAAGCAGATGGTACACTTTGGTTTTTAATCAAATTTTCCTGAATTAAATCCTGAACCTGACTTTCATTAATCCTGGGGAAAGGAAGTACATGAACACGTAGATGAGATCCTTCTGTAGGTCGTGGAACTTTTTGGAATGTCATATGAGGATTTGGATTCTCCTGCAGACATTAAATAAAGAGCATTTGTATTCAGGGACATAACATATTTATTTATTTAAACAATTTGCTTGCCAAAAGATTTATTAATAAAGTGCCATTAATGATTCTTTATGAATAATTAATGCATTGAAGGATAATACCACACTTGTCTTGAAATAAAAGCAAAAATTAATTACTTTGTATGGAAATCAAACAGCTTAACGATTAATAAGTAACCACTTTCTCTTATTTTATATTTTAAATATTCTCTGCAGACTTTCCAATGAAACATCTTTTACTGATAACCAAAATTAAATCATAAAATGGAATAGTGTAATTGCCGTACATCAATATTATACAGTGATAGGTAACAACAAAATAAAATGTCAATCTTATTAAAATAAGAAATAGTACTGTTGCAAGCTGAAAAAGAGTAGTTGGAGTGAAGATCTAAGTTACTTTCAACAGATATGAAAAGTTGTTTTATTCAATTTAGAAAGCTGCCCAACTTCCAAATTACTCTGAGTGTTTTACATAATGTAACTATAAGAGAAGAAAACAATTAATGAAGAAAATAATAACAATTCCTCTTTCTGACTTATGACGTGGTCTTAAGGTTTCAGAACCCAAGGATCTGTTGCATATCACACAGATTTTTTTTACCAAATATAATAGTTAAAAGAAGACCATTGCTTACTTAAGAATTATACTTTTAACTTCGTAATTGATTTATATAACTGCAAGCAGCTTTGTGCACCTTCAATTTACAATTATTTACAATGAAATATTAATGACTTATAAAAACACACTATACTTACATTTTTCAATAGCTGCTCTGCAAGTTCTCGGATATGTTTTAACACTTTTAATGAATTGCTCTCCTCAGATTTAATTCGCTCTACTTCAAATGCTACCAGCTTTAAAAATAAAGCATATTTTTGTTGATAAAAAGCAGCTTTTAGACAGTATTTTTACATAGCCACTAAAATATTTACATACCATTTTTAACAACTCATTCCCATTTCTATTTTGCATACATGTTCTATCATTGTTAATGATAGAATTCAAAAATAATAAACTTGACATTTTGGGTGTAATTATATTCCAAATTAATTATTCAGAAATACATATAATGACTAATAGCAAAAGAAATATTTTAAATATTTAATGGTCCCTCTTTTCACAACAATTTAACCACAACTTGATTAAATTTCCCAAGTTTGCTCTCCTAACAAATTCTCATACTTTATTGAACGTTTGTAAAAAAAAAAAGCCTAAAAATAATAAAGTAATATTATCAGTTTTTAATTTTTAAAATGGTCAACAAAATTTTTATTATGACAAATATTGCAAACTATTTGCATATATTTTTCTTACCAGTGACAATTCCCCGATATCTGTTCTTAGGAAAAATAATGTTTAAAAAATATTCAACCAAATATTTTGAAAACAAAAATTAATACATGCCCATAATTACCCTTTTAAGTTAATTCACTCCAATGTATTTCACAAGACTAATGCAACCAAAAACTAAAACAAAACAAAAAAAACCTTCAAACAAATTAAATATTTTCTCTCAAGTTTCACAATTAACTTTAAAAATATATGTATATACATATATGTATATATTCTACCTCATCAAAGAGATCGCAGGATCTATATGGAGGACCTCTCTCTGACACAAAACCTGCAAATGCCATTCCATTCAGAATTTTGGTAAGGAAATCATTCTCAATTAAACCCCGTTGGCTTAAGAAAGCTGCCTGCAAATAAAAATAAATTGTAACTAACACTTTATCAGAAACATGAAGAATAAAAAGGATGGTCAAAATAGAATGTAAAATTCAAAAAAGAACAATGTGTTTAATGCTTTTAATAAAACCACACCATGAATTACCATAACATCAAGGTTGCTGTGAAAACAGAAAACTTTCCATGAATGCACACAAATGTGCATTCCGAATATGCTTGGAATCCATTCAGAAATCTGCTTTCTCTCAATAAACTTAAATTATGCAAGGTAAGATATAAAATGGCTACATACAGAATCTATTTAACAGCTGTGTGATCATTAAAAACATAAAAATGATATAAAAACTAGATTAGATAACTTTATTTACCCTATCAATTCAAATCTGGACTTGAGATACAAGCCAATGTGCTTAGCTCACCTAACACATGGCATCTACACACACACACACACACACCCCTTTACCTTCCTCTAGGGCATCAGAACATGTGATGAGACAAATGAAGAAGGAACAAAGGGTGGGGGAAGATTGCTGCTAAACAGCCAAGAAAATTTTCGATTGGAAAAACAACTTGGTGGATGAGTTTTGCTTCATGTTCACAATCCAGTTGAGGTCAAAAAGTTTCCCCCCATGGTCAGATATTTCTTCGTTTTTGTTTATTCCTCTTTATGGAATGCATTTTGGCTCACTTGCTGGAGCCATCTGGTTCATTTTACAAAACTATTCATTGGATCATGAATTAACATCTAACATGAAGCATATTATTCATTCCTAATGCTAGGAGGCACAATATTTTTAACCATCTCAGCAGGTTGCTAACCATGGTTCGTTGTGCGCTCATCTCTGCATTCAAACATACTGTATGTTTGTATTAGTACAAACTACCTTTATAGAACTTGCAAAAGCTGAGAATTTTGGCTGGACACTGGATCCTGCAAGATCATACCAAGAGCCCTAATCATATTGAAATAGCAATTTGTGAAAAATAGGCCACAATACTGAGAACTGGAGAAAAAACTTGGTAAGCCAACTGCAATTACAGATAACTTGCTATTTTTCTTTATGGTCTCAGTGCTCACATGCAGTAAGTTTAGCAGGGATCTGTGGCAGTATTAGACAGAGAGCTACTCAATCAAATGACACTTACAAGCTTGAATACCAACAGTACATAATGGTCACAACGATCATATTAAAAAAAATCAATGGAGATAATAGGTGTGCCAATTGATAGTGCCCAGACTATACTTATGATTAGAACCACTGTTTCAAAGCCAAACAAGATACATGAAATACAAATAACTTATTGGCTCAGAAACAGGAAATAATAGCTATTTTTAAAGTTATTATTAAAAGGCAATTGCTATAGATTTGGGCTTTGTAGTTAACTGGAAGAACACAGACTCTATAATGGAGTTAAATTTGGAACTAGACACACATTTGTACAGGAGCCTCAAATTTATGACATAGGAGCTGAGAAAAAATATAACAATTTATAGGAGAGCTATATGCAGAAATAATTTGCCAGATAATATAAAAAATATCAATGGAAAAAAACTGAGTACAGAGTGGAAAGAGCTTTAGAAGCAACCTTAATTTCTTGTGCTGGATAGGAAAAAATCCACTATGTGAGAAATTTCTCTTATTTTCAGTCAGTCAGAAGATCCTTTCGGAAGGAGAGATAGTACTAACTACCTGCCACCATACTGGGCAGCTTGGCAAGTCAGATTGTATCATCCATTAAAGATCCATCTAGCTGGGTTCTACAGGATCTTTGCAAACATACAAGCAATGTGTCATGTTTGGAGACAAGCTGGAAGACTAGATTTATAGAATCTGGTTCTGATCTGTACCAATTGCAGAATGAAGTATCGGAGCAGGACTTGAAATTACTTTGAGAGTAAGTAACAAAACTCAATTAGATCAGCAGTAACCTCAGGAATTTTAGCATCAGGTGACACCAAGAGTCAAACAGACTATTACTAGTTGCAAGAAACAGTTAATTTGAATCTCAGATTCCTTCTTTCCTCTCCCTAATGACAACTTGCATATAATCTGATGGTGTAGCAGCTTCAACTATTCAGGCATCCAAATGATAAATAAAGACTCTGGGCCTATTGTACTGGGTACATCCTTGTCCAACTTGGGAAAACAAGTAATAAATATCAAGCATTGTCACAAGGGTAAATCATTTTTTGCAAACTGATGCAATATGCAATGCTATATAGAACATCCCAGTTCCTATAAATCATAATATATAATCACAGCAGTAATGATAATGATGATATTGTTAGTTGCCCTGATCAGAAGTACAGTCAGCACTCACAGGAAGTGTTCAGAGAGTCCTAGATTCTAAACCAGATCTACCGCTGAATTCTACTATTTAATATACCTATGGTTCTGCCTCATTAAAGATATGAACACTATATCCCTGTTGCTCAAGGTACTGAGTACAACAAGATTTAAACAAGTGCAGTAAAACAAATCATGTCCCAGTATTAATGTATCTGTATTGTCCAGCAGAGTACTTATGCTCCCTAGTAAAAAGTGAATAGGCAATAACAACCCACTTCTGAAATGTTGCCAACAAAACTGCAAAGACTAGTCTAAGTCATCATCCGGAGTCAACACCAACCCAAAGGCAAAAAAGAAAATACGAGGAAACAGCATTTTTTGTTAAATGGAAACTAAATGTAAGAATTACATTTTGGAGTTACTGTTTCCCCTAGGTTCCATTTCAGATTTTTATCCTAGATATATCAATTAGATATATTATTTTTGGTAGAAAGGAGAAATATTCTACAAGTTCTTAGTAAAACACTTTTAGTTGGATTTGCAGTTAACATATTTAGAAGTTCAATTTACACAAAAATGAAAGAGATACAATTACATGTACAATTACATTATTGGTACATAATCTTAGCTTTTAAAACAGCATGGGGAAAAAAGCAGGAAAAAGTTGTACATTTTACAAGTTTTTATGAAACTGGATTATCTTAAAATTTTACACTAAATAAAGAAACTTATTGAACTAATAGTATTTTGCTTCTTTTAACCTTTTAAAAATGCAATATTATTTATAAGCTATTAGGTTTAACTTTATTGTTACCTTATGAAAGTTTATCACAGGTTCTGAATGAATCCTGATTAGCTGAAGACAAGATCTATATCCTTGGAAAAGTTGTGCAAATAATCTAAGAAAGACTCCTCGCACCTCTTTATCCTAAGAAAGACATCAAACTGTTATAATACACAAATAAGGTGTTCCTTCCCAACTAATTCGTCAGTAGCCTGAGACCAGTGGTGGGTTGCTCCTGGTTCTGTCTGGTTCTATAGAACCGGTAGTAAAACTGGGGGAGGCTCTGCCCACCCGCCCCAACATCATCATGGATGATCTGTGCATGCTCCCATTGCGAACCGTTAGTAAAGGTAAGTAGAACCCACCCCTGCCTGAGACCCCAATGGATTGACAACATCTTTCTTGACACCATACAGTTTTCAAGCCCCACCAGAGATTACTCTATTTTAATTTTTTTCAAATTAAAAAATAGAAATCTAAATGGGTTCCATAGAGACCAAGAAAACATTCTTAAACAATAAAAATGGCAAGTGGCTGCAGCCATTATTGTTTGGAAGTTGCATGTGTAGCAAAAGAAACAATGGTGATGGAACAGATTCTCCTAGAATCTAGAAGAATGATTGGAAGAAATTTCACCAGTATACTTTTATGAATGGATATTTTATGACTGTGGCCTCTATGGCAGTCATTTTTTAAAATATATGTCAAGATTCCTTATGAATCCACTGCTCCCCAAATCTAGTCATTAAAATTCTGAAAGGGCTAAAAATCACAATATGATATTAAAATTAAAAATCCCATTCGAACAGCTTGCTTATATTCCCCCATAATTGAGTTGCAAGAACTTCAATTATTCAGGTATAAACGTCACCTTTAAGGACACTGGTATCAGTACATTTGATATACCTCAGTTCAGTTTCAATTTTCACCAATATTGCATTTTCCCATAAACTGTGCATTGATTCTAACTGTGTAAAGTAAAGTTAATTCAGGGATAACAGATTGGATAATGCTTCAAATTATAATTAAAAGATAGGACTGATACCTGTAGTCCTCAACTTACAACCACAACTGAGCCCCAAATTTTGGTTTGTGTTCTAGCTAGAAGTAGAATTAACCCTTTCTTATCAACTCTAGCAAGAATTCTTAGATCAGCATCTTTGATGGCATAAAGTAAAAATATTTGGGACAAATACAGAAATGGAAATACATTATATTTTCCTGTTTATTTCAGCATTGGGAACATTGTGTCTTACCAACATTTTGGAATGTGACAGAGCGGTTCGAGGGGGAGGAAATGCATAATCTGCTGTTGCCAAATCTGGATATAAAACCTACAATTTCAAGAACAAAATTTAAAAGCAAGTGGTTTCGATTTGTTTTTAAAATATTTTTTATATTTCAAATGTAAATTGCACTACATTTAAATTTCATATTAAAATTTAACAAATGTTTACATTCTTGTATCCTTATTATTTCAGTCTGATGCTAAATACAAAGAAACAGCTAGGAAACAAGTCAGCTAGGAAATATTCGTAACTCAAAGCAGCTAACTGTGATTTTAAACTTGAAAGGGGAAAAACTCAAACAGACTGAATAATCAACATTATACAAAAGAGGATCCCTTTACTGTAAACCTTCTCAGAAAACATACAGAAGAGTTTTTAATTATGATTGGTCTGTGCTGGTCCAATTTCTTTTCATGGCAACAATTAAATGCATTTTTAATTAATCTATGCCCAGTGGTGGGTTGCCCCCAGTTCGGTCCGGTTTGCGCGATCCGGTAGTGGTGACGCTGTGAAACTGCTATGACGGTTTTATGCATCCCGGACCGCGCACCCCCGCGCACCTGTACTTACCGGCCCAGTCGTGAAGCATGTGGAGCGCGCTTGTGCAGAAAATTTTTTTTGACCTTTTTGGCCAAAAAAAGCTTCTGCGCATGCGCAGGAGTGCCCGTTCGGCGCGTGCATGCGCCGGACGCATGCTCCGCGCACCCCGACCACGCGAAAAGTGCATGTACCTTTAGAACTGGTAGGACAGGTAAGTAGAACCCACCCCTGTCTATGCCTAATGCTTTTTTCTGCTAAAGTGAATCAAAAGCAGGAGGAAAAGATAATGAAGAGCAAGGAAGAAAGGAAGGAATAAAGAATATGGTCCTAATAGCCAACCTTTTTTTTTAAAGAAAAAACAAAATTTAATATAAAATGTAATAATTAGTAGATAATTAGAAAGTAATTTAATCTGGAACGAATGGAAAGCAAACATAAAAAAAAAAACTTGTTGACATTACTTAGAGTGAAAAGAATTATGTTAAAGAATGGCACAACCGTGTGGAAGTATGCTAATAGGTATTACCAGAAAGAATGCTTGGTGGAATGATGATGCAAAAGAGACTGTAGATAGGAGAAAGATATATTATAGAAAAATTGCTGAAAATGAGGTGGAAGAAGGTATTATATAATGCACATTTACAAAAGAAGATAGATGCAAATAATATAGGAGTCAGGAAAATTAGGTATGTTCACTGTCTTGAATTGACTATAAATGTGTGTGTGTGTGTATGTGTCTATAAATGCAGGATAAAAATGTAGGATAAAAACCTAATAATAATAATGTAATCAATGAGAGCAAGGAGCAGTTAAAATGGATTTGAAAATGAATGAAAACTGATGAACACCAGAATGAATGCAATCTATATACCTTTAAAACTCTCCTGTTTCTTTGTACCCTCTAAATAGTGCATTATATCAGAACAATTTTTGAATCAAGGTATCTTAAATGCTCTAACTTAAAGAATACATAAAGTATCTTTATTACTTCTTTATTAACCATTACTTCTTTCAAATGGAAATTTCCATGATGTTCACACCAGTTTTATTTCCTAAATTGTGGTTGTTGCAACATCTCTGCTGTTGCATGATTATGATTTCTGATGCTTCCTGACAGATTCCCACAGGCAAAGACAACGGGAAACTAGCGTGAAGGCAGAAGTTGCTCCTATTTCTGGTGCATTATACCACAATAATTTTGCAATCAAGGTACTTCAAATCTTAAAAAATGCATTAAAAAATCCAGGACATGTTATTTTTGTGGCATTGAAATTACCACCATATTCTGACCAGTTTATTCTCAATTTTCTAGTCACTGCAGTATCCCTGCCATCAACGTGATGTAGTTACTGATAATGGGCATGTCCAGCAAGAATATGGTCAGCCTAATTGTGCAGTGTGGAAAGGGTTGGGGAGAGGGAGAAGCATCATGATCAAGAAATGACATCAAATGTCACCGAGAAGTGGCAAGGAGGGGGAGAGAACAAGAATCCAGTGGGAAAATTTAATGTTTATTCTGGTCACATAAGACTACATTATCTTTCTCTCAAAGGATAGCCCAACAGGTCATAGGCTCTCTAGTTAAATATAAAAACAACAAAATTTGGTATGAAATTAAGGCGAGGGAATGCTAGAAGATTTGACTGATTAAGAGAATTAGAGTTATATGTCAGTTCAGATTGGAACTGTATACTATAAATGTTGGTGCCAAAGAATAATAAAAAAAAAAAGTCATATATGTTGAGTGAATGCTAAAAAATGGCAAAGTGTAGGCTGGTATATGGGTGTGGTTTGCACTGGTTATTTTTATTTATTTCTTAAATTTATATAGCTGCCCATCTCACTGCTGTGATTCTGGGCAACTTACAAAGTTAATAATCCAAACCAACAACAATAAAAAATAATAATTAAAATAATTAAAACCAATCAAAGCTATAAAATTATTAAAACCATAATAACATAATCAGTGAAACAGCACCATTCATTTTCCTAATAGTACAATCACTTAGCAGATTCTGCACCAATGTCACCAACTACCTAGGCTAGATGGCAAAGCTATGTTGTTAGGATCTTCTATAAGGCAACAAGTTTGGGACCAACCTTACCTCAGGGCAGATCCTGAGCCCAAAGGGTGGGCTCTAGACCAGAAAAAGCTCATCTCTTGGGTCCCATCAGATAATTCCTATTCCTTCATAGACAGGAGCCACAACATACCTTTTCTGCTAGATCTTGGTAAATGTAATTGGGGTATGGTGGTCCCATGCTCTGTAAGGCTTTATAGATTATCACCAGTATCTTGAACTCAGAACCAAATTGGTAGCCGATGTAGCTTGTAGAGCAAATGTATAATGTACAATGATCTAGATGCACACATAATGGTCCTTGCCATACATTTTGCACCAGGTGAAGCTTCCAATTATCCTTCAAGGGTACTACCATGTAGGGTACATTGCAATAATCCATACAGGCGGTGAACAGCCATGAGTGACTGAGTCTAGGGCCTCCCAGTCCAGTAATGGGCACAACTGACACACAACCCAAAGTTATGCAAAGGCTTTTCTAGCTATGATTGCCACCTGCTCTTCAAAGAGGAGTTATGAGTCTAGAAGGACCTCCAGATTGTGCACTGGGTCTGTCTGAGGCAGTGCCACCACATCCAGAATTAAAGATGGTAAATTTCCAGATTCCTCAATCTTGAAAAGGTTGAGTTGAAGTCTGTTATTTCTCATCCAACTGTCACAGTCTCCAGGTACCACAATAAGACATTTGTTTAATTTGCCATGGCAAAGATGTACAATTAGGTTATCATCAATATACTGATAATATCTAATCCCATGGCCACAGATGACTGCCCACAGTGCCCATAGTGTAGTCATTAAACAGGAGTGGAGAAAGTACTGAATGTTGCTGCATCCCATATAATAGTAGTAGAGGGTGGGAGCTCTTGCTCTTGCTCTTGCTCCTGATCAACACTGTCTGTCCCCAAAAGAAGGAAGAGAACTAGTACAATACAGTGCTGTCCACCTCAAGCTCCTGGAGCTGGTCCAAAAGATACCATGATTGATGGTATTGAATTAACAATTCAAATAGAATAAGGATTGATGCAGTAGCCCAATCTTTCACCTGCCAGAGGTCATCTAAAAGTGTGACCATCGTAGTTCACTCCCATACCAGATAATCCACTTCATCTAAGGTCCTCTGAAGCTGTTGTACAATCATCTTTCCAACAACCTTGTTTAAAAAAAGAAGATTGGATACTAAACAAAAATTGTCCAGTATGGTTGGGTTCTTGAGGAGGGGCAGAGGAACCACTTCCTCTCTCAAAGAAGAATTTGCTAAAATCTAATCATAAGTCACTTCCCAGCAGTCTTCACCAATCAGGAGGGGCCTGGGTCTAATAGACAGTGGCTGAGTTCACAGTCATGAGAACGCTATCTGCTTCTTTAGATGTAACAAGTTCAATTCCTTGGCAGGACTATACCTATGCACCTCCATAGAAACTGAACTAAGCTGGCATTTAATTGGAGAAAATCTGAGCAATTTTGTTCCAAAGATGCTTTGCAAAATCCTCTCCATAGCCCTGTAGATGCACTTCAGAGTCCCTTCTACTCAAGAGGGCTGTGGTCATCCTAAACAAAGTTGTCAGCTATCTGCAAACTATGTGGGTGTGTGAATGTACATGAATGTTTACATCATGGAATTATACTTACTAGAGATAGAGAAGTTTGCGTCTGCTGGAGCAGTGGTTCTGGAAGCTGGGAGAGGTGAATACATTCAGGAATTTTAATTGTACCGCCATCTAGGTCTGCTATGATTACATCTAACTAGAAGACACAGAGATAGAAATAAACACTTTGTATGATATTTATATCATTAAACATAGATAGAATACTGAAATATCAATAAACCAAACAACATGGAATATTCACTGAGAAATAGGGAGGGGCTGAATTTTGGTTGAAATTGTTAAAATATTCTGACTGATGTCTAAAATATTTGATTAACCAAGCCGAAAGTATAGTCGTTTTGCATGGTAGATCTCACTGCAATGCTAACTTTGTATTTCAAGGACAGAGCAAGATCAATCCAGGTTTTTCCCCAATGATTTTTTGGCTCACCAGAGCCATTTTCCGTGCTATTTTCAAGTCAATTTCAGATTCTGCATGAAGTAGAAGGAACTCAAACTGAGAAATAGGAGTCCTGCTGATAAAATGTATTTATTTACAAGTCTAGATCCAATTCACCATATAAACTGAAAAAAATTCAAATAAAATTTTCAAATATCATCAAATGTCACTGGTTCACTTCTCCCTTTCAATAAGGGCTCCACTAGAACAACCACTACCAGACTTGCCTATTATTTCTAAAACGCATTAGAACTCAGTGCTACTATTATATTGCTTGTAGAAAATTTCAGAAGTTATTGAAAATCAAAAGGCTAAGATACTGATCTTGGTAAATCGCATTATGACTATAGTTTCCAAATGGGTTTTTCCCTCACCAAAGTTTCTACTTTTTCTCCATTACATTCATTTCATATTTATCAGATATGTAACAATTTCTTGATATTTTTTGTTACTAATACGTTTGTACCACTTTGAAATTTTTACAGTTAAGGCTGCCATGTACTAATATTTTTCACCATATAATCTCTCTGTATTCACTAAGAATTCCTATATCAGAGAGCTGGGCAGCATAGAAATTGAATCAATCAATGACTATTGCTAATATAGCATTCCTAATGAGGCTTTTCCTCCCATGAGAGCCCAACACATATGGTTAGTGGCATAGTAGGCAATTAGTTAAGATTTTGAGATGCACTATGCATGAAAAGAATGTAAGAAAATCTACCATTGTTGAGTAGAATTGTTTATTTAATTTTAGATGAAGTTATTATATCAGGCATAAAATCCAGCTTAATATACTCACAAGTTCATGAATATCATTACAGAAGATAGAATGTACACCAATAATAAAAGGTGTTGGTGAACTTAGAACTTCCAAGAGTTGCGCAGGTAAAATTGGAATGTATGGGTAACTGAGAAGAAAAGGAAGGACAAATAATGCAGCCACTCTACTTTGTTAAACATGAAACTTTACATGCTTTCTATCATTTCCATTGTATCAGCAAAAATACATTGACTGGATTTTTATTTACTTTTTGAAAAAATATTTTCTTGCTTAATAAATAGAGTGTTTACAAAAATAACTTAATTTTCTAGTTTCTGGTTAACAAAATATCATAAATACATTTCACTGCATTTTCTATCTAGAGTTTCCTCAACTGTATGACTGAAATATAATCTTTAAAATTAATGGAGGCTGAATACAAAATGTGCAGACAACTATTGATTGAGGTAATAAACTTAAAATTAGATTTTTCCAAGACAAACATTATTTATCTAAAACAGTTACAGATAAGCAAGAACTGTTATCTGTATTTAAGCAAGAATAATTAGTTAAAATAGCTGAAACGGAGCTGTTTTTATCTGTACTTTGCTGGCAACAATAAAATATAAGTGAAATAGTCTATATATAGAAATTATTTAAACAGCATAAAATATATTATATAAAATGATTAATTTAAGCTTATCCAGGTAGAAAGAATTCCAAAATTGCATTCAGGTGGCACTTGGCAATATCCTCCCCCCTGCCTCCTCCCTCCTTTCTAGGGACCTTTCATAGAGTTTGAACACCATATCTGGGATTATGCCAATAACATGACCTCCATCACCTGTCAAAATATTTTATTGTAAAATAATGGGTAAATTATTACACACATAGGGAGTAACCATATTACTTGACGTGGTTTCAGTTGTCTTTGAGGTGCTGAAAACTCCAAGGTTATGATTTAATATACATACTGAGCTTGTGCATTTTATGGTTTTTATGATAATCATGAATGGTTGAACTTGTCACTAGATCAATAAATTGGACAGACAATATCCATGAGCTTGTTTCTTCTTTATGATGGGACAGGTGGCTTAGCTATTGGCAGTGGAATTGAACATTGTGCTGTTGTCATTGGGTCTTGAATCTCACTTTTGCACATGAAGCCTTTAGCATGTGTCACAAAATCAATGGCCTTAATTAAGGGCTTTTAATATTGGAAAAAGCAGCAGCTAGACTACCTGGCACATCACATAGCTGGAGTGTACAGAAGGTTCAACTGTTTCAGAAATCAAATAACTATAGCGGCATTTATAACCTCTATAATGTGAAGAACGGTATTAGGTTTATACACTAAAAGTCTGGTTTTAGTGAATAAATGATTTATTTAAAAAGACACTGCAGCCCTCATGTTGAAACATAACATTTCTGTGAAGGCCCTTTGACTTGTATTTCAAATGAATTAAAATAAAATAATTCAGATTGTAAAACATTAAGGGATATATATGTGTGACGTACTGTTTTGCAATATGTCTCTAAAAGTCCTAGATTTTGGGCAGTCCTAAATGAAAAGGAATGGCAAATAAAAGATTTGACAAAGTACTGGTCCACATTGATAAAGATTTTGTATACTCATTATAAAAACTTTACCTGTATTTGAGAGGAAACATTAAGGATTCTAATGCTCTACAGGCATCACTTAGTCTTTGGAAACTAGCAGAATGAAAGAGGACTTTGTTTTCCGTAAGGACTGCACAGAATAGATTCAGCACATTTTGAATTCCTTAAAAAAGATACACAAGTTTTAAAATATATAGACATGTTGCAATAATAAAAGAATGAAAGTTATGATGTATTAATTGACTATTATTGGAATCACTTTAGGAAAATATATGATAATATTCTGCATTTTGGAGATTTTCTTATTTCTGAGTTCTTTCATTTATTCTTTGACATGTATGCATTATACTATTATTATTTCCATATTGTTACAATATGACATATTGATATCTTTCAGTATATTTGATCCCATTTTCCAACATTGCTCAAGAATTACTTCAAATGAGTTTTTTTCTGTTATTTAGTAATCTAAAAGCCATTTAAGTGGTTACTGTAGTTTATCGAACAAGTATAACAGCACAATCTTGTAAAATAGCTCACTCTTACAAAATCAGAATTCCAAGCAAATTAGGCTGCTCTTGTGAGAAAAAAAAATATTTCTGAGCTTATCTGCAAAACATACATTGATAATTATGATTTTGAAAATAATCCAACACACTCTCTACAAGGAATCTGAAGATTAGCTGGTTGAAAAATCTAACAAGCTTTTTCATTAATTGTGTTAATGAATCATACACCAGTTAAAAAAAAAAGACCAAAGAACTGCCAAAACTTTTCTAAGAATTTATAATTCTGGGGCCACCTTTTAAAGTTAACACAATTTTAGTTGTTAAATAAATTTTGCCTCAATTTAAGACCTTTCTTGGCACAGTTAAATGAAATACTGCAGCTGTTAAGTTAGTAACATGATTGTTAGATGAATGTGGCTTCCCCGTTGACTTTGCTTGTCAGAAGGTCACAAAAGATGATCACATGACCGCAGGACACTGCAACTGCTATATATACGTGGCAGTCACCAAGCATCCATATTTGAATTATGTGATACAGGGTGCTGCAACGGTCGTATGTGAAAAACGGTCATAAATCACTTTTTTCAGTGCCATTGTAACTTCAAGTGATGACTAAACAAATAGTTGTTGAGGACCACCTGTAGCTCTGAGCAGGTTTTTCAAAGGTAATGAATGTAATGCTGCTAGGTATGGACTGCAAATATCTGAATAACATTAAATGGCTACAGGAAGTACTACACCTTTGCTACTATCTAGTGGTTACCTGGATTTTTTTTCAGCCTTGTGTTAGAGGCTATAATGTCTCCTTCATCTCTGAGGAATGCCACTATCCCAATCCTATATATTTTCAAAACATTTCTCTTTCATGGTGTTAGTTGTATGAGGCACATCCTTAGAATGACTGAATTCATTTTCATTTTGAGGATATTATAATTCATAAAATAGTGCTCCATATATTAGAAGTCAGTATTGCTGCTTGAATGAGCAAGTATTTTTCAACCAAGCAGGAATTGATACAGAGAGCTCTGCAGAGATGACAACACCAAATGGTAGTTGTAATTACTGGTAGGTACTGAAGGTCTAGCCCTTTTTAGATATGTACAACAAAGATTTTAAAGGCTTTGCCAAATGACACCTGCTATTTTGACATTGCTGATTGCCTGCCCTGTGAATGCTAAATTTCTATTGAATTCATTGGTAAAAAGTTATAAAAAGTTATCATTTATAAATATAAATTCATATTTCCACTATTTTGTTATCTGAATGAATTCATATTGAAGCCCAGGTTTCTGAATTTAGCTGATAACTGAAATAAAGATTTGATGCATGATTCCATCACTAGTGACCAGGGGTGGGTTCCACTCACCTTCGCTACCGGTTCTCTTCGTGCGCGTGTGCAAAATTTGTGCGCGCGCGTGCATAAACCACACTACGGCGCATGCGCAGAAAATTTCTTTTAAAAAATTCGGAAAAAAGCGCTCTGCGCATGCGCAGAACGCTAATTTTGCCGATTTTTTCAGAAAAAGATAAGTTGGGCCGCGCGGGTGGGACAGGGTCCAGGACGCTGCGAACCGGTTCGGTGACGTCACAGCGTCACCGCTACCTATTCGCGTGAACCGGACCGAACCGGGGGCAACCCACCGCTAGTGACCATCCATAATGTTGACACTGAGAGAATACATGAAAGTCAATTAGTACAATACTTAAACAAGAGTAAGTGAACAGTATAAACAACTAAATGTACTGAGTTAGAAAGAAAAAGCCTCATCTGAATCAACTTTCTGCTACAATATAAAAGCTGTGTGCCACTTCTTCCTTGTATTATTTTCACTTCCCCCCAAATAGTGGGAAAGGATATATATTGGAAACAAAATAAGAATAATTTTCACTAATAATCCTCCAAACACTTCAATTTTTTAAAAAAATAAGAATTTACACACTTCTGCTTTCTCCAACTTTGTGTGTGTCTACTGTTTGCAAGTTTCATTCCCTATTATAATATATCTTATGTGGTACTTCTTCTTTTAACTATTTTCTTCCCATTATATTGGGAATTTGGATTATATTATCCAAATCTTGTAACTGGTAAATAGATGTTGCTTCCTATTGGTCAAAATTTTCCTCTCTCTCCCATGCACATTATTAATTAAATTTCAAATCTTACTGAAGTCAAGTATGATATTAGATTTTTTTTTTCTAACACTGATATCATGGTTAAAACATTTACTCTACAACCAATTATGTTTAGAGCTACTTCCTTTTTGCAACTACTAGTAACACAGTATTTGGTTCTTGTGCTAAGCAACGCATACTTAGGAAAAAGAATTTGTAATAATTTAGAAGCTTCAAGAGTGGATTTTCAAGGAGGAAAAATCCATCTCCTTCAAATTTGGAATGCTTCTAGAATAACATTAGTCAGTTCTCCTATTTTCCTGAAAAATCTTATCCAGATCTATCTATATCCTAACTTCAACTTACTTAGAAAGAAGGTTTGAAGTGTAAACAACAAATATTCAAGAACACTTCTCTTTTAAATAGCTGATAATTTAGGAAGCAAGGAAAGTTTTAGTTCCAGATTCATTTTTTATCCTAAGACACTCTGAGCACTACCATGCCATCAGCCAGCTCATATGATAATTATTCCCAGTGCTCTTTATAATCAATCTGCAATTTCTCCATTACTGTCCTCACTCACTAGAGACTGCAAGTTTATTCAGACAGCACTGTCTCTACACTTGCAAGTCTAGAACTCAAAGACAGTACCTTTGGCCAATCGTTCAGCCTGTGGCATGGCAGCAAATATGAGATAGCTTGCCAGCAGAATAATGTTTGAGGACTTTTTGAGGACCCAGAGGTTTGGGTTTAAAGATTCCAGAGATGAAAAGTGTGCATGCATTCTCCCCAGTGAGAAAATAAGCACACATTAATACACAATGAGCTGTCTGGAATATGAATCTGCTTATTGCTGAAATGAGGAAATAAAATAAGATTGTTGTCCAAGGATGTTGAACAACTGCAGTTTTTATAACTACACATTGTATCAAGACTAGGAGATGTGTGTCCATCTACAGAGGCAGGGGAAAATTATTACACAGTAAAGCTCAGTTTTTAAAATTACAGCAGCTGTGAATCTTATTCACAAATCTGTCTTGTATTTATTTAATCCAGATATATATTTAATATATGCCTTTGACCCAATATATCAATGTTGATACAGATTTTCTCTATCTAAACAGATCTTCTTCTCTACTTCCTCTTTTACCACTTTGGATGCCAAGGGAGATAGAGAGTTCTGGCTCTTGCTCTTCTGGCGGCCTCAATCATTGTTAATAGATGTTGTTTCTCAATCTTCTTCTGGGTCTGCTTTGTGTTCTTTGACCTTCCTTTCTTTTCTTCTTTTTGTATATACTTCTAAAGAGGTATTCATTCTATTATTCCTGATATCCAATGTTAATTTAGATAAAGTGAGATTTTTTGCTTTGATCAGGACTTAATTAGAAGTGACAGATATTAACATCTCTAAAATTTAACAAAACCATGCATATCCAATCACGGTAAATAAATCACACATGATGCTACTTGAGGCTTGCTAATACCAGCAAGTATAGTGCCAAAAATCAAAGCTTTAGCTACTGCTTTAAAAATTGTTTTTTAAGATTGTTAGGAAAGTACAAAAAACAATGTTTAACTCCAAAAGTTGAAACAGTTGGAGGATAAAATAAGATTTATTTCAATCAGTAAGTAATAGTAATAAGTAATAATAACTGTTTACTTTAGGTGATGTAAAAATATGAAAGAAATAAAATAAAATGCCTTCTTCAACTTCTGAAAAATAACCAATTGCAATGTCAACTTCTAAAGACAGATCTTCATGCTTCCAAAACTATATTTGTTGTCACCTTGAACTTCAAAACACATCTGTGATACTGACTAGCCAAGGGCACAAACAGACCAGACAATGCTAAAACAAATAAACAATATATCTAGTGTTCATTATTACAGATTAAGCTTCCATAGTCAAGCATGCTTCCTGTTGAACATTATCCATATGTTAGAAAAAAAATTGACAGAAACTTCCTGACTAATTTTTTTTATTGTTTTTAAAGATTTGAAAAGGTAAGTAATTTGCACTGAAATATCTGACTTCCTACATTTTTTTTTAAAAAATGTAATCAATCATCCTGTTTCCTGTTGTTCTAAAAATGATTTACAAGCTACACATAGACACTCACGTACATACTGCATTGTTCAAAGTGTTACCATATTAGCACAAAAGCATTGCACATTTTTAAGGACTTCACAAAGAATTATAGAATTTACTGGAATTGCCACATGATGAAACAGAAAACAGGGTTGCACAATTTTTGGTTCCAATTATCAGTAATTTAGTGAGACTAATTCACAAATATCAGAAAATTTTTCTGAATTATTCTAGAAAATGATGCAAGCACCATTTTAATCAGAAGGGAGATCAGGTTCAATAAAGAAATAGGAGATACAGCCTTCTAAAACTGCATTTAGAGAACCCTGATGTCTCTTGCCTAATAAAGATTTGGCTATTTTATGCTGTAGAAAAATCAAAAATAAATTATGTTTAGTAAGGAAGAATAGATTTCACAAATTGTGGATTTATTTTTGAAGACTGCATAATTAACATATGATTCAAATCAAACTAGAATCTCAAAGTGATTCTCCTAAATGGAGAAAAAAATCAAATTGTAGAATATATACTTGCCCAGGCTGGGGAATAAGGTGCCCTGCATGGGGCTGCCTTTACAGAAAACTTCAAATCGCTACCTCAGAATTACAGGGTTCTAGCTGACATTTTCATCGAAAATGAGTTAAAAGTGTGACAAGGTTCTATCTACCATGACTTAATTTTTTAACAACTTATTTCATAAAATTTCTAAATAGATTTGCCACATATCTTGCCACAGCAAAATTACAAGGTTCTATCTACACTATTGCAAGAAAACTCAGAACTACAGGGTTCTATTTGCAGCAGCCAATTGTCGTGCTTGGCTGCTCCCATGCAACGGAGCAAGGATGGAGCCTGCAGTGCCTAATGTTGCCTCCATTTCTGGACACGTGAATATCGAAATAATGTCTTTTTTCCACGATATGGAAGCAAGTTACATGAACCGAGTGGATCTGAGTATGTTCCAGAACCTGAAGATGACCAATCAGATATGGAACTTTTAATTGAAAATGAGTGAATATTCTGTGCTTTACATCTATACCATTCACTAATGCTATTGCAATGCAGGCCCAGAATCTTGCATTTTGATCCTAGTAATAATTGTGGCTATGAGGCACACATGTCTCAGGGCACTGAATTCTGAATTCAGTGAATCAGGCCAATTCATGTTTGCAAGGATTTTTATCTAGGAACACTGGCAATCAGTCAAAAGCCAGTGTACAACTATGATAGCCAGAAAGATTTCCCCACCTATGGACAAGAGGGGGAAACACCCTCATAAGCAATTCTTTGCTACAGCCAGCCAAACAGTAATTAACCATATTAATTCATTTCCGAGGGTGGAGTCGCATTATTGTCGTGCTAGAACTAAAAAAAGAGTACTTCGAATCTTCATTGAATGTAAGCATCATGCACGAGCTGTTAAAGAAAAAAAGCAGCGAAACGGGAACTGAACCAGTCAAACTCTCTTACTATCAAACTGTATTCAACAATGAATTTAACCTGGCATT
>JANHFM010006950.1:21235-33015 GCA_032468115.1 Grayia smithii
GCCATGACCCTTTAATACAGTTCCTCATGTTGTGGTGACCCCCACTGGATGCCTTTCTCCAAAGCAGCGCAGTCTTCAGTAGTTCCCCCTCCTCTCCCTCGCAGCACATGCAGATGTTGGTCGCAGCTCCCTTTTCAAGGTGCTGCTGCCCCCTGGTCTGTCTCCATGGCAGGAACGGAGGTGAGGAGGCAGGCAAAGGGGCGGCGGACTTGGCCATTTCCCAAGGATTCCCTGCTGCTGCCGCCACCACCGCATATTGTAAGGCTGTTCCCGGCCACCGGCGGTGCTTCCATTATTGTTGCCACCTCTGCTGTTGCTGGTGGCAGTTCCGCCTTGTCTCCTGCGCCACCTTGCCTCCCTCCCCTCCCGCTTCTGCCATTTGCTTGAGGCTGATGACTCTCAGTCCCATTGCTGCTGCCACCGTGGTGCCTTCCCCTCCTCCTCCTGCCACCTCCTCCTCTTCAGTTCGCTTTCAATTGTGTCATGCTGGCCCGCAGACCCTTATATTGAGCCTATATTGATAGAGGAGCAGTGTCTCGGTTCCTAAGACCATCAGAAATTTCTGATGGTCTTAGGTGACCCCTGTGAAAGGGTCGTTCAACCTCCAAAGGGATCATGACCCACAGGTTGAGAACTGCTGGTATAGAGCCTTGTCTTATTCCTTTGCCAATCTGAAGCTATCTGTTTGGTATATGCTGTGGCTTCCTGGTCCATATATAGGTTTTGCATGAGAAGAATGAAATGTTCTGGGATTTTCATATTTCTAAGCATAACCCACGTTTGACATGATCTATATAATCAATGACCTTTCTATCCCTCTATTTTTTAGTATTCTTTGTCTATCTTAAAAGTGTGCATCAGCAATAATAATGCTTATGTTCCCTTGTCTCTTTTAAAGTCAGTTTAAACAACTGACATCTCTTTTTCCATGTAGGAAATCTACATTGCATTGCATAATAGTAAGCATTCTTTTTCTAGCAACTGAAATTGTGCTAAATATTTTCATACTCTGTTAAGTCTTTTTTTTGTATTTAAAAAAAAAGACTTCCAATCTCATCATCTACTATTTCATAAATATTATTTAATACATGAAACAGATATACAAGGTCATCTGGATTTAGCATATAATATGCTGATAATATTTTCATATCTATTTAAATCCAAGAAAAAATGTCGTTCATTATTAGAGTTTGATGACAGTGTGCAAACTGAAGGTTAATCCAGAAAATACCATCAAATATTGTTTATTGCTATATTCCCAACACAATTCCAAGTGCTAAACATTTCTGGTATGGAACGTCATCCAAATAAATAAATTACACATTATATTCTATCCCAGTTAAAACATTTGAAGAGGACTTTTTGTCTTGCCAACATCTTAAGTGCAACTATTAGGACATGACAGAGGGCCCTCTGAGTGGCTGACTCCAAGATGTGGAAATCTGCATTTTTCTTATATGTCATTTTCATTCATAAGAGCCATGGTGGTGCAGCGGTTGAATGTAGTTCTGCAGGCTAATTCTGCTGACTAAAGACTGACAGCAGTTTGATAGTTCGATTCTCACCGGCTCAAGATTGACTCAGCCTTCCGAGGCTGGTAAAATGAGGATCCAGATTGCTGGGGAGACAATATGCTGACTGTAAACCACTTAGAGAGGGCTGTATAAAGTAGTACATAAGTCTATGTGCTACTGGTATACAAGCAGTCCCTTAGCTGACTGGTTTGAACTTGTAACTTATATTTAAGAATTTCATTGTACGGATTCTATTTTTTACTGAGTACATTACTGCAGTTATATTGCAATTATTTTTTTGCGATCTTGAGCGGTGTTTTGTGGAAAGTAGAATGCAGGTATAATAAGTCGCAATGCACATTACAGCAATATGTTATTTTATTAATTGAGCATCTACACACATATGTGTTATGTATCAATACTTTATATAGCAGTATTTATAATTAGAAATTTAAACTAAAAGTAAAAAAGCAATGTGCAATCAAAAGTTTAGAAATAAGAATATTGAAATACAATCCTGAAGAAATTCTTACTTGTAATATTATACTTAGTTTTTAGTACTTAGCAGAAAAGTATTGCTAAAACAGGGAGCCTGCATATAATTTTGGAATAACATGGAAAAATTCACAAATAATGCAGTAATTTCAGGAAATAAAACATTCTAATTAGAATTAAAAATAACAATATAGATAGGGGCAAACCAGTTTCTACCACATGAGAAATACTGTATATGGATGCAGATATTTAATATTTTGACAGAATTATCAAACAATAAATAGCAACCGATTTCCTGTTTTACCCAAGTGTAATAACACTGACCATATATTTAGATAGAAATGGTCAATTTTATAAACCAAAATATGATAAAAGTACCGTATTTCACCTTATTACATTCCCAGGGATAAACAAATGCCTGGACAACTGACATTCAGTGCTTATAGAGAATAAAACTTATTTTCATATGAAGAATATTTTATGTTTCCTATTACACAAAATCTGATATGCTAAAAGCAGAATCTTGGCAGACACAATACTTAGTCATGTATCTAGTTTCAGGTTATTTGTTTTAGCTTTTTCATTTTTTATTTTGATGCTATTTACTTTTTTTAATGCTTTGTAATTGATTACCAGAATAATTAAGCCTTCAAATTCCAAAGGAATAGAATCATTATTTGGCAATCTACACTTAAAATAGGTCAGTGTAAGGTCAACATCCTGTAGTAAATGTTTTATTGTATGCTGTGAAACATAAAAGGTGATATACCAGTAGCTTTGATCATAACATTCTGGGACAATTAAGAGTAAAATATAAAACTCCTGCTATGTCAGGTATTATAATTCTGAGTGCAATAAAATTTCTCATTGTTACAGTTAATTATGAATGTGTTAGGAGTGCCATTGTTTTGCATACAATAAAACTTATTTTTTAAAAGGTAATTATATAGTTCATGGCAGTAATTATTTGAATTTCAGAATGTTAAATAATTCAAAACTATTTTAGAAATTAAACTCCATTTCAAAAAGTTTATACTCTTTCATTATTGTCTACTAACTGCAATTTCATATCAGTAATCCTGAAACCGCAAATTCACAGCCACAATCTTCAATAATTAATGGTACTATTTTTGTTCCTTGCATGGAATCAACTGTTAACCTTGCAATATTTTCAGACTATAACAGCTTCTGCTAAATTTGGAATATTTGCAAGGGTCAGATCCTTCATTCCATTCCAATCATCATCTTCCTGATTTAAAATGCCAAGACAATGAACTTTATTTAGAAGCCAGCTACATGAATCCTGTTTTTGCAAAGATGTTTTCTCAAGTTGATGTTTAACACATAATAAAATACAATATGCTTTGTATCATTTTATTCTAATATCATTTCTTTTACAAGAAAAATATTTGAACTGAAATAGCCCTCATTCATAAGGGACTAAATCAATCATTGGCTGATAAGACAACTTTCCAAAATTGTTCAAACATTGGGTATAAATTATATTTTTTTAAGGGTTGACCAATATTAACAGCAATGCATCAAAGCAAATGACAGATGCATATTTGACTTGCCTGATTAAGCACGATTGCTTAACATTTTTAGTTAAGACTGGGCTCTATGACATGAGTTATGTTTGTATTTTAAGATATCAACAAGATGTTTAAAATATTAATAAACCGTACACTTTCAAAATAATGTACTTTAAAAAACAACAACACCATTTGTTTATACAGTTCCAAAACAATGTTTGGAGAAAAACCAGATCAAGAATTAACAATTAAAATCAATTAACACTAATTAGAACTCTTTCCATTATAAGCCAGTGTAAACAAGTGAGATATCAGTGCCTCTTTGGAGACTGTAATCATATGGTGTGGTAGATATCAATTAGAACGAAGTCCACAAATCAGATGTTACTACTACTGCCTACCAGTATACAAATAAAACCTCTGTACAGATGGTGCTTGGTTAATGATCACTTATTCAATGAGTGTTCAAATTTATGATGAACAAGTACTACTTAAGACTGGTATTCATAATTTCCCTGCTGTCATATGATTGCAATGGGGGTATTGGCGTCTGGCCCAGATTCTGACTGTTGCAGTGTCCTGTGGCCACATGATTGTGATTTATGACCTTCCTGCTGGCTTCCCTCAAGCCAAGTCAATGAGAAAGCCAGCAGGCAGTTGGCAATCATGGTCATGTGAGTTACTCACTTAATGACCAGCAATGATTTGCTTAACAATGGTAACCAGGGATTGTTGGTTGATAGCAACCAAAGTTGTGCTATCACATAAATTTGTATTTTATGACCACATTGCTTAGTAATAGACATTCCGATTCCAAATACTGTCATTAAGCAAGTTTCTAGTACTAACTTCTATAAGCACATACAAATTGTTTATGTTTATATAGAAAATATAATAAAATAAATTTCATATAACTAAAGCACAGCTAATGAAAAAAGACCCTTTATATATGATATTGTTCATTCACATATAATCTCAGTAGCATATTTTTTTCATTTCAGAAACAGCACTATCCTATCCAGTAACAAAGAAAGCAGTTTTCCTACATATAGCACCTCTGTTTTATTTGGGTTAAGTTCTACCTTATCCATTATTCTATCAACCTTTCAATAAAATAACGTATCTGCTTCCATCCCAAACCTGAGAATCAAACCAAATTGTCCTACATAATGCAAATAGAACTTCTCTTTTAGTAGTCTTTCCCTAAGTAACTACAGTATCCTTCTTTACTTGATCACTGCTAAAAGCTATTTAAATATATTCAATTCCTAAAGGAAACAAGATTATAAACCATTTATTAGGAATACATATCCCAGAAATCAAAAATAACTTTTGATATTGCTTAAGATCAGATGGCAACATTTGGCAACAAAAAAAAATATTAGTAACTGGAAGTGCAATTTTGAGAGTCTTTTTAAACTAACAAATAAAATAGATGTTTTATAACTTCACCTTTAATACTCTTCAAACCCTTGAGAAGGCTAATAAAATTCAACTCTGAAATTCCATTTGGTGGCATCAGTATGTCCCTGCCATACGATAGAAGCCATCGGTAACTGAATTTAACATGAATACAAGAAGGTGGCCCATAGCCAAAAAATATTATCTAGTCCTGTTATAACCTACATATTCTATACACCAATTAAGATTCATCAAGGAACTTGCATTTTGGTGCTCTTAATGGAGACAGAGTTACTATTATAAATTAGTTTGATAGTTATTCTTATCTCTGAAAAATAGGCTTGTTACTCTATGAGAAAACCAAATTTTATTCAATCAATAGCTCTCGTGTTATTTTTAATTATCTTTTTCAAATAGTAATTAAAAGTTACTGAAACTATTCAAATTAAAATGATCCCTGAACTGACTGAAATCAAGATTAAAAACAGGTGACTTGGCTTTCACTGTTTCAGTGAAGCCTTCAGAACTATAATAGTATCATTTTTTAAAAAAAGTAAAGAACTATTGTCTTGACAAACCTCTCTTAATTTTATTACAAATAGGTATTTTAAAATGTAGGAATTTTTAAATTTGCATTTCATATATCTACCTTATGAAATAATAAAAATTCAAACTATTTTTGAACTACTTAACAAAACATGTAAATTGTGCACTGGATCTTTTTTTTTCTTTTTAGAAACAATGTATTCTGCATGATGTAGAAAGAACCTCCCTTAGTTTCTGACCAAAAGTGAGGAAAGGAGGATGAATGAGTTACACACTGATATTGCACAATGTCTCTGTAAATTATCAAATTATTTTGCAAATGTTGGTTATTCTATATTTAGTACACAGATGAGAACAATTTATTAAAAATAGCTTGCATTTGTACTAATACAATTATATTTATATTTTTGAAAAAATATTACACAAGTATTACTTTCTGTGTGTCATATTAAAATACATATAAAAAGGTTGCCTTTCTATTCGACTGCTTGCAATTAAAAGCAGAAATTGTTGCCTTAACATGGAATTCTTTGTTAGTAGTCATTCTTGGCTGGAGCAGAGACTACTTCACACTGGAATTCCCTCCCTTAACAGCTGTGAATTTATGAATGTGTGATTCTAATAAATTATTTTGTAATAGGTCATAATTCAGAACCAATGAGGAACAGGATGAAAACTAAACCTTCATTATTCCATCCTCAATTTTCCAACCATTCATCATCCACGGACAATAGTTAAATAAAAATTATATTAAAAGTACGGAAGGAAGGCTTAGTGATTCAGTGTTATTTTTTAATATAAACAAGTTTTGCTACATTAATATTTGAACTGAATTAAATGTAACTAAAGTTAACTGAAATGACTTACAATAAGGAAGTCCTCAACATCGTCATGGAGCATGATCATTATGGTTGGAAGTCATGACAGCTGGCTCACCTGATTTTACAACCTTTTTTGTAACAATTGTTCAGCCAATCACCATAGTCATTAAGTGAATCCATGGTAGTTAATTGAACATCACAGGTGTTAAGTGATCTCATCAATTGCTATGGGCATTTTTTGCTGAAAATTGGAAGTAAATGCCAGGTTTTGGCAAAAATGTAGTTAAATCACAATCAGGTGATCATGGATGCTGCAAACAGCCCTAAATGCGGGTTAGTTGCCAAGCGGCTGCCTGAAATGTGGTGACTTTGGAAGCAGGTCATAAGTACTATTTTGGATTGGGGGGGGGCGGGGAGAAAATCTATTATAACTCTGAATGGTCACTCAGTCGTAAGTCAAGAACTATCTGTAAGATATTTGTTGCTGTGTTTGTAGCCTGCTCATTTTCATAAAAGTAAATTCAGGATGATGAATTTTTAATAGCGAATATTGAAGACAACATAAAACAACTTTAACAATCTTAAAAAACAATAATAAAGTTAAAAATTTTCAAATTGTCAAGGATTAAGACTTTTAGTGAAACCTTATAAATTCATGTTTTTACACTCTGGAGAGTTGCAGAGATAACTGAGAGGGTAGAAATTTGAAATAATGTTCCAAATAAAGACCATCTGGGGGCCTCTTAATATGCGGAGGACTTGTGGAAGAAGGCATTGTGTGTAGTGAGTTTCCATGGTCTGAGCCACTCCAAGCCCAGGCATGTTTGCACTGTGCTGCACTGGCATCTCATGCACTTTCCTGCACCTTCCTGCAGCTTGTTAGTCTGCTTGTGAGCCACCTGGGACTTTCTGCTGGCTTCCCCACTGACTTTACTTGTTAAAAGCTGGCAGGAAGTTGTGAAGAGGTTCCCAATGATGGCAGTGGAAAGTATGAGGAGTGCTGTCACATTACTTTGTGTTCTACAACTGCATCACTATAAACTAAAATTCCAGTCCCAATTTCTGCCATTAATTGAGGACCACCTGTATGTTTATTGTAACACTTGAAACCAATCTGTAACAAAAGTAGAACTACAGATTGGTAATGACATAGCATATTAATCATCTTTACTAACTTTAGTTTCTATTGCCTGCTTAAGATGAGTAAGTTTCTGTGATTAATCATACCCATTAATTAACATTCCACATATAAATATTGTGCCAAGGAAGAAGTTGCTAAAACAAGCATACCAAATAAACAAACTTGGTTAACCATGGAATGTTCACTATACTTGTTTTTAGCAGATTTTATGCTTTAGCTATAATTTATTGGATTTTGCTTTTTGTTGTGGTATACATTTTTAAAATTTAAAATTTAAATTTAAAACCGAACGATTCCTTCGGTGTTTCCTAATGCTAGATTTATAAGTGGCTGAATAACTACAGTGAAATTGTAACAAAAATTAGAAATGAGTAAATGCCCTTGAGCTATTAATCATCACTTTTTAGAACAGACCAGTAAAACCTTTTGGTATTTCCTGTATCGTTCTGATTTGTCACCTTAGAATGATGACATTAGATTCAGTTGGGGATTGATGGAACGAGGGGTCTTAACAATTTCACTGCTAAACATATGGTCATGTAAAATTATACTGATTTTTCACTTCAACTAAAAGATAAAATTTTCCTCTCAGAAAAGTTTCAGCTTCAGATGCTTCAGGGCTAGGAACAAGGGGCTAGGAAATAAAAACCTTAGAAATCCTAGACTTTCAGGATTTCTGAAGGAAAGGAAGCTTTCATTATTTTAGATTCAAAACTATCATAGTACTGGATGTTACTGTATACTCAAAAACAGATTTGATCAATACAGGAACTATTACTTGCCCTGATTTGGAAATTAATTTTATTGTAGTCAAACTGCATCTGGTTCCTGGATCTATGCATGCCAATGCTTTTATGTTAAATTTCTCCCTGGCTTGGTTTATAAGAACCTCAAATAATCTGCCCTGCAAATGACCATTAAGCCTCAGGAAAAATATGCTATCAGTGCTGCTATGGTCTTTCAGATCCAGTGTACTTATTTATAATTCTTAATGTTGCCAATACAATTGCACTGAATTCTAGATGACAATAATTTAGTAAAGGGTAAAACTTCAGAATACACAGTAGCACTGAAGAATGAATTGTCGTATATACTGTACATCCCAGATGTATAAAAATATTTTATTGAATCTAATATATTGGTCACTTTAAAAGATACACTACAGTGGAATTTTTGTCTTTGTTTTCCAAGTATCTGATTGCATTATCATCACCATGAAAGTAATGAAGAAATATCACATGTAATAAATACATATCACATGTAATAAAGTAAGATTGTATAATAAATCAAACAATCTTGTACCTATTTTAACTTCATATAATCACTTTGGGAAGGATGGAAAATCACTTTGGGAAGGATGGAAAAACTGATACCAAGAACCAACTTGTTATTTAAATTACTGTGGATTACTATAATGTTTAATTTCTGATTTATTGAACTCATTTTGGAGGTGAGGAGATGAAATCAATATAGACAATGAAGAAACATACTGATACAGTTATCAAAATGAAGATTGAGATTATTAACAAATTGCGGGTAAATTATATTCTAAAACACACTACCAGTAACAATTTGTTAAAGTAAAAACAATTGCAAATAATCACATTTGTCTAATCATTTTACAAAAAGGTATGTAACAATAAAAAAACCCAACCTACCTAATTGTTGAAATAAAAGAGCCACACTAGTTCCTGTTACTGGAAGGCTATCGTGTAAAGGAGTTTGTATCAGTTGCCTGTCTCCTGCTCCTAGGGAAAACAGTTTCTGTAGAAAGAAGTGTTAAGATGCTTATTGCAAACTATAAAGTAGGTTGAATGATTATCCTGACTAAAGGAAATCACTTCACTAATTTATATGCTACCAACAAAACAACACAGATATGTTCATTTAATCACCCAAATTGAACTCGACTTGATATTATTGTTATTACAGTAGTTATCCACTTTACAGTGTAATCTTGGCCATACTAACTCAGAAGATATCCCTACTATTCCAGTAAAGCTGATTTCTAATTAAGTTGATATAGGATTGAAACATGAATTATGTACTATGCACTGACATAATCTTGGGGTCTAGAAACTTGTTAGGAAAAAAAATCATACCTAAAATGATTTCTGATTATTGTCATAAGAGATTTTCCCTTGTCCCAAACATATGTGACCAATTAAGAAACTTATTCATCGAAGTGCATCACATAAATCCAAATGGGATACAGAGGTCCCTCATTTCTCGTTTAAAGAATGACAGTGCAATCACAAGATTTTTGCTGATTTTACCATTTTCTAAAGCTTGTCTCAGCTAGCAAGACTCACTTGTCAGCCATCTCTTTTCAAAGGTAAGTTTTTAAATTACTAAACTTTACTCTAATGACAATCTCTTAAGAGAATTCCTGATATTAGTGTACATTAGTGTACATTAAAAGTGACAATAAAGTTATTCTAAGTCTAAGTCTTCTATATCTACTAGTATGATGAGTTCTACTTTGATTTAACTGTTTCAGGCACACATGCATTTTAATGATTATTTGACATTTGTATTTTTTGATTAATTTATTTTTATTTTTAATGGGATATTCATAAGAACATGGGACTTTCTATATAAACATATATTTCAAAAAGAAAACACATAGCAGGAACTGACAAAACTGTAGAAATGACAGAGAACAAAACTGATCAAATTACTATCACCAGTTTGTATACTTATAAAACTAGCTTGTTTTAGATATGTATGGTAACAAAAAATAAAACTAGTTTCTAAAAATACCCAAACCATCCAGAATATTAATTTCAACTTTTTCTTCAAGTAACTTGCTGGTCATTCTCCAATCAGCTAACTCTGATATACTACGAGCCTTTCCATTTCCTCATAACAAGTGATAAAACCCCCGGCTAATGACTTTACCATCATGCCCTGTTTTTGTAACTTGCAGTAATGTTTTTGCTAGAAAAGAATGATTTCTACTAACATCCACGGCTGTTTTTAATCATAAATCCTAACTTACTAAGCGTTATTTTTTTAAAAATCTAGTTTCATGATCACCATATTTCATAAAAAACAGTATTTCCATAGAAATACATGGGATCTTGAAATTGTAAATTACATTAGAAAGTGTGGGGAGGGGGCGGCCTCAATTCTCTCATGGAAAATGAAGAAAAAATTAAAAGCAATATATTATGTATCACCAGTAATAAAAAAAGGTTGAGCTCTGAAAACTTCGCCACTGATATAACACCCTGGAAAGATAATTACAATGATGAATTAACCCCTTGACCTTATTTTGGAATGGAATTTTTGCATTCTTTAGAAGTCAGGCCACTAGAACATACCTAATTGAGCTATGTCCCTTTATTAAATCAAACTATTTGAAGAATTTACTTTTCTTTTCTTCATAAATTAAATTCACTGGATAAATAATCTCTTCTCTCCCCCCCACACACTTTTTTTTTTACCTGTGACCCTCCAGCAGCAGGAACAAAGCATGAACAGAGATTTGCAATGAGAGTTTCCAATGAGACATTCAGGTTGTCCACATACACAGTGTACACTAAGCCAAGGCAAGCCTAAAATATGAAAGAAGAATATATAAAGTTGCCACCCGGAGAAAATAAATATAATTATTGGAAAATAGAGCATATTATTAAAAATGTAGCATAAAATATGAGTATAAAAACATGTCACAGAGAATCATGTGGATGGGTAAAACTGCATTCTATAACTTCCTCTATATAAACTACCTATGCACCTTATATCCTACATCCAGAGGATGGTAGAGAACAGGAAGGCCTCTACCACGAATGTTGTCCATGGGGTCGCGATGGGTCGGACATGACTTCGCAATTAACAACAACATGCACCTTATATAAACCACAAACATATTCAAATAAATCCAATCTTGAAATGGATTGTGCTCTTTTGCTCAAAAACAATTACTCAGGTAGAAAACTGAGATAGTTTATCCACTGAAGCAAACTACAATTGCTGAACTGTAACAGCTCAAATGCAGTATTTCTATAGGAAGTTTGCCATAATATAGTGGTTCAATGGGATTGCTTCACCTTCAGGCTACTATTGTGGCAAACTGTCTTCTGGTATTAAATGTTAAATGAAAGGAAGTAAGGCAATCTATATTCTTATTCTGTGTATCTATGGTAGCAATAGCAATAGCACTTAGGCTTATATACTGCTTCATAGTGCTTTTATAGCCCTCTCTAAGTGGTTTACAGAGTTAGCATATTGCCCCCCAACAATCTGGCTCCTCATTTTACCCACCTCGGAAAGATGGAAGGCTGAGTCAACCTTGAGCCGGTGAGATTCGATCTGCTGAACTGCA
>JANHFM010006955.1:12302-30001 GCA_032468115.1 Grayia smithii
CGACAGAGAATGAGGTGGCTGGATGGAGTCACTGAAGCAGTAGGCATGAGCTTAAATGGACTCCAGAGGATGGTAGAAGACAGGAAGACCTGGAGGAATGTTGATCATGGGATCGTGATGGGTGAGACACGACTTCACAACTAACATCATCAACAACAATAAAGAGAACTCCCGCTTTTGAGGAATTGCTGGGTAATTTGATGGAGAAATTTAAAAAGTAATTAGTAAGCTCAGCCAAAGGTAGGTTTTTGGGAGGACAGAGAAGCAAAGAATTAATAACTTATAAAATTATAATTCTAATTTCTAAATGTTGCTCCCTCTGTTTCAACAAAAGATTGGTGCATGAGATGGGAAGATTGGTGCAAAGGAACCAGTTGTGCATGAGCCAATGACTAATATCTCTTCTTGTGTTTATTTGATAGATATGACATTTTGGACGACAGAAACTACAGCGCAATTATATTGCAATGCAGTTCCTTTTTTTAAAATTAGCTTTTGCAGCCATAAATTGTGGTTAAAAATAATGAAATACAAAAGCAATATCAAAGTGACACTATAGAGAGTACAGCTGCATCATGAAAAACAATAAATATACATTAAAGTTCTATAGAACTTTCATTGTTGTTGGCAGATAATTTAGCTAAATTAGCATATATGGCAACCGGTCCAGTAATTTTTGGTGACCTAAGGGCCAGTAGAAAGGTCAGCTTTGCTGCTATACATAATTGGTAAAGAAAAACATGGTAAAAATAGAAAACTGGTTTACTTCACCCACACTAGAATGTTAATATATAGCCAGAAAAAAAAGAAAGAAAGTTTCATGAGATTTACTGGTGTAGTTGTTGTTTTTTAAACTAGATACAATTCTAAAATATAAAATAATCCAAACGGTTGGTTTAGAATCTTCTGGTAAATCCTTATTATGTTTAATATTGGCTACATAAAAAGAACTCACCAACAAAGGAGAATATTTGTGGCTTAGGATTGAAATGATGCTCTCTGAACTTGGTGTCTCTCTGCCTTGAGTTATTTGTAAAAACAATAAGAATGGGATACAATAAATAACTAAAACGTCACACAAGGAAATCACAAATAAATTGTTAACATGAACCAAACTTAGTATGTTATTTGAATACAGATGCTAAAACTTTATTTGAAATAGTTAAGTGAGTTGTTTGTGAGGGGTCCTGAGCTTGGTTGTTTTCTTGCAAATGTTTCATTACCTAAACTAGGTAACATGCAGTTAACACTGATGATGTTTCTTCGTTTGGAGAATGAAACATCTGTTAAAAAAAAAAAACCAACCAAACTCAAACAAAGACTGCCACCACTGCCGGTCTGCAGAGCTGGAAAGCTTGGAAACTGCTGGTTTAAGACAGCTAGAGACCAGGAGACCATGACTTAGACATGAAGCCAGATGGTTAAATGGACATCACTTTGTCTGCTATTTGCCATCCTTTAAGACATCTTTATAGTTCCCATTATCCAATGAAAGGCTGAAATCTGAAAGGCTTTCTAGTTAGTTTTTGGAAACATTTATACAAGTTCCACATTCTCCCCAGCTTTCTTTCTTTCTTTCTTTCTTTCTTTCTTTCTTTCTTTCTTTCTTTCTTTCTTTCTTTCTTTCTTTCTTTCTTTCTCTTTCTTTCCTTCCTTCCTTCCTTCCTTCTTTCTTTCTTTCTTCCTTCCTTCTTTCCTTCCTTTCTTCTTTCCTTCATTTTTCTTTCTTTGTCTTTTTTAAAAATTGATGTGGGGCCTATAGGGCACCGCAATCAGACCTGACTCTTGAAAGTCATACACTCTGCTTCTGCTCACAGTAGTTGTGTGTGTATATGTGTATATAAACACACGCACAATATTGATATGACTAAAGAGAAGACAAGATAATTTACTTATGTATTATGTTGCTTTTATGGTTGAATTCCATATCTGTACAAACAGAAGGCATAACTATAAATGAAGTTGTATTGAAATCTGTCTTCCAAGCTCCATTATTTCCCTCTATGACAGGTCTCTCATGATAGATTTCATTGTCTTCCCTGTTTGAAGACAGTTTGAAGAAATGGTTCCCAGATCACTGCTCAAGCATTTAGGAGAAATGGAGAAGATCTTTAGAAAATATTAGATTTTGTCCTCAAATTATTCTTAATTTGTTATTTTGTCTTTGTGTCTGTTTTGTTGATTTTGAAAATCTTTGCAGGTTGAAACATAAGAAGAGCATTTCCACAGAAATAAATTTCTATTGTTTTATTGTTGGAATCAAAAATTACTCCCAATTTAAAATAAAATAAAGGTGGATGCTGACAGCGGAAGACAGAATATATTCTATATAGATATTTTCTATAACTGAAAAAAAACCCTACTGTTACTGGGCTCCTACTCATCAATATTTCCCAAAATGAAGAGACCACTAATAACTTCTGCTTGGAAGCATGCACTTGATGGATCAATTCTGCTTGCAGAAGTCAATGCTAAAGGAAGCTGGAAACCAAACCATATATGACGTTTTGGATGAAAACCTACATAATTTAATATTAAAAGATATTTCTGTCTGTAAACCATTACTGATCTTGCAAAGATAATTTATAAAGCAATTCGACATTCCAGCATCAAAAAAAAAAAGGAGAAGGAAGGTGATGTTTTATATTTTGTTTATTTTCCTTTGTAAAAGTTAGTTAAATAAAACATGCCTCGTATCTGACCTTTATAGGTTTTTTTTTGTCTAAACATATTTTATTTTCCCCCAAATGCCCCATGAAGTTCTCAGTATTTTTATAGCTTGAAAATCATACATGAATTTTACTGTTGTTGCAAGCTTCAGTGTTGTTATTTCCATGTCCCGGTGGAAAACAAAAACAAGGAATGAAGAGTTGAAAGATTCTGAAAGGCTTTGGTGAGTCATATCTTCAAGAAAAGAAAAAGAAAGTAAAAAAAAAGTTGTGGCATTTGGTGACAATCTTTTGAGCATTTTGTGATAAAACTTTGAAAGCCTTCCAAGGTATGCTCAAAGGACATGTTGTCTTCAAGAAATAAGGGCCTCTTGAGTCTAAACAGATATTTAAAAACATAAAATAAAATAGGCTGCATGCTACTGAAATTCATACTGACACGTTTCATCTTTAGAATTCTTACTTTAAATTGCACACTTCCTGCCTTTTCTTTGATTTCCTGTTAGGATTTTCTCTCTCTCTCTCCCTCTCTCTCTCTTTTAGTTATAGATTGCAGAGGGAAGGTTAAAGCAGCTTCCTTCAGTCTTGGAAGCTGCAGAAGTAAGGGCTTCAAATCTCATAACTTTCAGCAATATCCAGAGTGGCATAGCAGTTGTAGAAATGGATCGGCAGATTTGGAGAACGCCTTTTTTTTAGAGATTTAGAAGAAAAAAGTGAAATACTCTTTAGTTTACTTCCTGTAATTTAAATATGTTTTTAGACAAGTGGCTTTCACAGTCAACCTTCAAAGCCTGTGTCGGCGCGAAATGGACCGCAGAGAAGAAAGCAGGAATCCACAACAAGATTGGAGTGTAGCCATTTATTTCCTTCCTCCACAGCTGCTCGAAGCCGGTAATCAATCAAAGTCGGCGTTGAGAGCATCCACCTCTCAACGCCCTTTAAGGGTTACTCCCCGAACCCTCAGCCAATCCGATCATCGTGGCTTGTAGGCGCTGACGTTATTTACCAGCACCCACCGCACATATCCATTACAGAGTTCCGGCTGCCTCCCCCACCACTTACACAGCCGTGCCTGCCTTTCCCGAGTTCCGCCCGCCACCATCACCCTGGTGCTAATCCTGATAGAGCTTGTAGAGGTTCCTGCTTCATGGCCTCTGCATCCCCTCTGCATTTGTCCTCAGACGTGTCGAGGCGGGCAGGTCTCGACAGGCGGCTCCCTCTACCAGGGTTCCACCTACAAGAGAATAAGACAATTATGCGTTACAAATGTGGGGGACCCCCGGGTTTATGGGGATATGCTATATGGAATTTGCATAGTAGACGTGGGGCGTTTATGTTAATGTCCAATACCCAGGTGGCCTCCTCTGAGGGATATCCTTTCCCTTTGACCAGATAGAATGTCTTTCCCCGTTTTTGTTTAGAATCCAGAATAGCCTCTACCTCATAGTGACCGTTATAGATGGGGTCAGGTCTTGTATGGTGTTGTCATATGTTGGACACTGGTTTTAGCAAGCTGCTGTGGAACAAGGGATGGATTTTTCCTAACAAAGGAGGCAGTTTCAAATGCACTGTCACCGGGTTTATTATCTTGACGATGGGAAAGGGTCCTATGTACTTAGGGCCCAGTTTCTTGCTTGGTAGTTGTAACCTTAGATACTTGGTAGACAGGAACACTTTATCTCCTACCTGGAAAGGTTTGCCCATTGTTCTTTTCTTATCCGCTGTTTTTTATATGTATCAAAGGCTTTTACTAAAGCCGATTGTACCTGTGGCCGGATGGTCTGGAATTGTGTTATCCACATCTCTGGAGTCACTGGTCCATGAGATGTTGGCGTAGGTGTTAGTTCGGGTATCGCGGGGAAAATCATTCCCGTTGTTATATGAAAAGGGGTGAACCCTGTGCTCCTATGAACCGAATTATTATATGCTACCTCAGCCAAGGGGAGTAACGATGCCCAATTGTCTTGCTGATATGAAATATAACTATGTAAGTATCATTCTATCATAGCATTCACTTGCACCGCTGCTCCGTTCGTGCTTGGATGGTAGGCAGAGCTTAGTGCTTGTGTAGACCCTATAGTGTTCAGAAACCTACGCCAAAACCGTGCAGTGAATTGTACCCCCCTATCAGATATGATACATTTAGGGGCTCCGTGTAATCGGTAGACATGCTGTATAAACAGATGTGATAGCCTTTTTGCCGAGGGCAACCCTTTACACGGTACGAAATGGGCTTGTTTTGAAAACAGGTCGATTATTGAACAGATGACGGTATAACCCTGACTGTTGGGAAGGTCCACTATAAAATCCATCACCACCTCCTCCCATGGTTTAGTAGGATGGGAGACCGCTTGTAGCAAGCCTAAAGGCTTTCTGGATTTTGGTTTGGCTCTTAAACATACCGGGCAGGTCTGCATGTATGTTTCTATGTCTGCTTTCATACGCGGCCACCAAAATTGGCGGCGCGTCAAATGGAGGGTTTTTAAAAACCCGTAGTGTCCTGCCGGTTTGGTGTCATGACACCGTTGTAGGACATTGTTTCTCAATGGGATGGGTATGTATAGTTTGTCACCAACCCAGGCCAACCCATCCCTGATTACAATACCCAGCTCAGGTCTCAGAACCTCTTTGTCATCCTTTAACACATCTCGGAGTTTCTTCTCCCATGTAGACAAGACCGTGTGTTGTTTCATCTCCCCGGTGGTTTCCTTAGGGATCATGGCTTGCACCACCTCCTGCCTCTTACTGTCCCACTGAGGTAGTCGAGAGAGTGCGTCAGCCACGAAATTCCATCCCCCTGGGACGTATTTTAAAGTGAATTGGAATCGCCTGAAAAACTGCGTCCACCTTACCTGTTTGGGGGAGAGTTTGCGGGGTGTTTGTAATGCCTCCAGGTTCTTATGGTCCGTCCAGACCTCAAAAGGGAGAGACTCCCCTTCTAACAGATGACACCACATCTGTAGGGCCCACCGTACGCCGTACACTTCCTTTTCCCATACTGTTCACCTACGTTCTGTAGGTGACAACTTACGGGATGTATAGGCACAGGGTTGTAAACGTCCCTGTGCATTTGGTTGCATCAGTACGGCCCCTACCGCCATGTCGCTAGCATCGGCTTGCACCACAAAAGGGGCATTGGAGTCAGGGTATTTCAGGACGGGTTCTTTGGCAAATAAGGCTTTCAAGTGATTGAACGTGTTGTGACAGTCCTCTGTCCAGTTTATCGGGTGTCCTGGATGGGGCTTCCCTGCTAGGGGCTTTGTCTTCAATTGGTCTGTTAACGGTAAGGCAATAGCAGCAAACGATGGGATGAAATGCCGATAGAAATTGGCAAAGCCCAAAAAGCTTTGCAATTGCCTTCTAGTCTTAGGGGCTTGCCACTCCAGCACCGCTTGTACTTTGGCGGGGTCCATCTCCACACCCTTATGGGAAATCCGGTATCCGAGGTAGTCGATAGTAGTTTTATGAAACTCACACTTCGACTTTTTTACATACAGTTTAGCCCTTAGTAATTTTTCTAGCACTTGCTGAACTAACACAACGTGTTCCTCCAAGGTTTCAGAGTAGATTAAGATATCGTCGAGATAAACGAGAACCCCTTTATAGAGGTGTTCGTGTAAGGTCTCGTTTATCAGCTGCATGAATACCCCTGGAGCTCCCTGTAGCCCAAATGGCATAACGTGGAACTGGTAGCTGCCCAGGTGAAGGTGGTCTTCCACTCATCCCCCGGACGGATTCTCTCGAAGATCAAGTTTAGTAAAAATGCGCCCTGTAGACAAGGTGGCCAATAAATCCTTAAAGAGAGGCAAGGGGTATATGTTGTCCACACACATAGCATTAAGCCCTCGGAAGTCCACACAGAGATGTAGGCCACCATCTTTTTTTTCCCTGAACAGAACAGGTGCAGCTATCCTGGCTCTGCTAGGTGAAATGAACCCTCTAGCTAGGTTGCTATCGATATATCGTCTTAGCTTCGTCAGTTCTTTGGGTGTCATGGCATACATCCTTGGTTTAGGAAACCTGGCACCTGGTATGAGTTCAACCGCACAATCGTTCTCCCTATGAGGGGGAAGCATCTCACACTCCTTCTCATCAAATACCTCTGCCATGTCGTGGTATTCGTCAGGCACCCCTTCCAGTAGCTCGGCTGTAGCTTTTACCCCTTCAATGGGGCTGGGCATTTCCTGTTGGCTGGGTTCAGGACCTACTTCCAATCTAAGCTTGCGGAAACCATCCTCCCACCACATGAGGGGTTTCCACTTATCCAGCCATACTAGCCCCAGAACCAAAGGTTCAGTCATGCGGTCTATAACAATAAAACGTATGAGCTCCCAATGCCCATCGAATTCTAGTCTGATTTGTTCCGTCATCAAAGTAGCAGGAGCACCCCCCAATATTGACCCATCCATTTGTTCAAATTTGATCTTCTGGGTTAATGTATGTACCCATAAGCCCAACAGGTTTGCCACCTCACGTCGTATTAAACACCTCGTACAACCGCTGTCTAACAATGCCTCTTTCTGTAGGGTTACCTGGGTCCTAACATTTCGTAATGTAACCGAGATAAGAAAGGGGCTTACCGAGTCGTGTATCATGGGGTCTCTCAACTCTTCCTCTGAGCTGCTTTCTGACATGACTGTTAAAGCTCCAGATGTAACGGTGGAACTATCAGCCGTGAGGGAGATGTTAGATGCCGATGAGGCGGCCGTTCGAGGCTTGGTTGACTGTGGTGTTTGAGCACTCTGGGACGATCCCAGGGTGGACCTTGGTATCCTCTGACTGATGGACTGTGACTGTAATGGCGGCACAGGGCAGTCGGAGACATGGTGACCTTCCATGTTGCACCTGAAACACCTAAACACAGCACCTCATGCCTGGCCACCTCTGCTTGGCCCCGGAGCCTTCCCAGGCTGCGTACCCGGAGCTCTCTGCTGCTCCAGTTGCCTGTGGGCCACCACCCTGCCATCCTGTCTCTGAAGGAATTCCCGTAAGTCCAGGTCCAAGTCAAGCACTGCCCCACACCAGGCAGACAGTATAGGCAGGAGCCCTCTATAAATGCACGCCTGTTTCAGGTCGCGGTCTAGTCCACTTTTAAATTGGTGCACTAACATTCTTTCGGGCCACGACCGCAACCTTCCTGCTAGTCTTTTGAACTCAGTTACATAATCCTTTGCTGGCCTTCCTGCCTGCCTCAAGGTCATAAGCTCCCCCTCTGTGAGCTGTGCTCGTGACCTGTCCTCGAACCTTCGGCGCAGCACCTCCAGGAACGACCCTACTGCGGCCAGTTCAGGGGCTCGGTCGCTATGCATATCTGCCACCCATGTAGCAGGCTCCCCCGTCACAGCAACCACTAACGGCCACTGGGATGGATACAAATGGCCGTATAAATCCACGTAAGTCAGGACCTGGCTTATAAAAAGCGCCAGTCTCTCCACACTGCCGTCAAAACCGGCCTGCAGGGGGGGAGGCCCCCAGGATGGCTGAGGGGGCATCGCCACTCCACTGGGTTGTCTCGGTCCATGAGGATCCTCCCCTCTCCTCTCTGTCCGTGGGAAACCCCCCAGACCGGCCCCTCCCTGCCTGTCATGTTCCCGTACCTCAGGAGGGCTTTGACGTCCCATCTCTGTGGGATACAAGATATCCCCCACTGTTATGTCACTCTCCCGGCCCCGAGGCATAGCCGTACACCAAGAAGGGAGTAGGTGGGGGTACCCCATGGTATCCCCAACCCCCAATTCACCAAACCGCTCCTGAAGGACCTCCAAGGTCACGTCTCCTGGTGCTATGGAATAGGACCATTCCCCCTCCTCTGTAGGAACCCACCTCTGCTCCTTCCAGGGCCTGGGAGCCCCCCAGAAACCGTCCACCCATCCCAGGTGGCCCTGACCTGACCACCAGTGGTCATGCTCCCTGCCGCGGTCATCCCCATGACTCATCTCTGTTCTCACCTTCTGACTCTTCCTGGAGCAAGACACAGGCCTCTCCTTCGGTCTGACATCCAGGGCGATCCCTCCTTCAGCGCCTCTGTCTTGCTCGTCCCCACTCGCCTCGGCAGCATCCGTCGCCCCTCCTGGCTCCTCAGCTGATTCCACGTCGGCGAATTGCTGTTCGTCCGACATTCTGGAAAGTGTAGAGGGAACGCCGACTTTCTGTCGGTGCGAAACGGACCACAGAGAAGAAAGCAGGAATCCACAACAAGATTGGAGTGTAGCCATTTATTTCCTTCCTCCGCAGCCGCTCAAAGCCGGTAATCAATCAAAGTCGGCGTTGAGAGCATCCGCCTCTCAATGCCCTTTAAGGGTTACTCCCCGAACCCTCAGCCAATCCGATCATCGTGGCTTGTAGGCGCTGACGTTATTTACCAGTGCCCACCACACATATCCAATACAGAGTTCCGGCCGCCTCCCCCACCACTTACACAGCTGTGCCTGCCTTTCCCGAGTTCCGCCCGGCACCATCACCCTGGTGCTAATCCTGATAGAACTTGTAGAGGTTCCTGCTTCATGGCCTCTGCATCCCCTCTGCATTCATCCTCAGACATGTCAAGGCTGGCAGGTCTCGACAGCCTGGAGAAAATGAAAGGGGAGCAGAGTAATTCTTGAATTTGAAACAAAGACTTCAATAATTTATCATAGGTTCCCTTACTTATGTCCTCTTCTTTGGGGAATGCTAACTTCTGAACTGTACATCTTCTTCTGAAATGTAATTGGATTTACTGCTGTCTTCCAAATGTGCACTACTTTTTAATATTGTTCCTAGTCACCAAAATACTTAAAATTTAGTTATTTGTAGTTACATTTTCTAGTATGAAATGCATCACAGAAAAATGTATGAATGGCTGCTTGATATGATTATAATACGTCTCTTTCAACTTCTTTCTTTGACAGCCTTGCAAGGAAGACCAGATAGGAAGCATGACCAGATGACCTAATTCTATTTAACTGTATGATTACATTAACAGAATCTTGCAAGTCTGAAAGTACACCCACTCCCCACATCTCCTTTAGAGCTCAAGCAACTAGGGAGGGTTTCTTCTGAGCTTCTTGCCTTACCTACATTTCTGCTATAGCTAAATTACATTTTATCTGATCATTCCTTTGGCTGTTTTTCTTTGTCCTGTCTCCCAAGTGTCAACCATGAAGCTGACCTGACTGAGGCCATTTTGAGCCTTCAGTGTTGGAGCTGAGGGGTAAGGAGAGTGGAATAGAGATATGAGAGGTTTTGTAGCCAAAACAAAATACTTTCTCCTGGGAAACAAAGACATTCCCACAGGTGATCAGACAGAGGAGGAGTGAAGCTACCAGGCAACCAAACGGCACCTTGATTGGACCATATGTCTGTTTGGGGAAGGGAGAAAACTTCTACTTTTAATTAGGTGAAAACCATGGGAACATTCAGAGTCGGTTTTCACCAGACTGTGCCAATATGATATAACCTATTCGTTGAGGAATCTACCTGTCTTGGAGTTATGTTAATTATGGGTGTATTACTTGGAACCCTGATACCAAGATTATTTCCACATGCAAGTAGTCCTTGACCACAATTGAACCCAACATTTTTCTTGCTAAGCAAGACAATTATTAAGTGAACTTTGTCCCATTTTACAATTTTTTTTTGCCTTAGCTGTTAAGTGAATTCCAGCAGTTGTTAAGTTAGTAAGACCATTGTTAATGAATTTGACTTCCTCATTGACTTAACTTGTCAGAAGGTTGCAAAAGGTGATCAAAGGACCCTGGGACTCTGTAACTGATATAAATAAGACCCAGTTCCATGGGCAATGCTGCAAAGGTTGTAAGTGTGAAAAATAATCATAAGCCATTTTTTCAGTGACATTGTAACTTTGGACAGTCAATAAATGAAAGGTTGTAAGTTGAGGACTACCTGTATTATTACATTCTTTGAAGTAAGACCAGAAAAATGCTATTGTACTGATAATCTGTAAATTCCCTACATCCCTGTGGGAGCCAAACTCTGAACAAAAAAAACTTTACCAATATCTAGATTGTACTTTCTTGTCTTTATATGCACACTATTCCTACCCTCATGAAAGTTATATGTCTTAACATTTACAGGGATCTAATCTAATCTAATCTTCTTCAGCATTCAATCCAACTGGAAGATCTTGGATCTCTTCTGAAGATGATGAATTTCCATTTCTCAATTACTTAGGCTTGTGAATTTGTGCTGGCAGAAAAAGTTTATATCTTTCCAGTTTTCATTGCCATGCAATTCTTTTTTAAGTGGAAGGAAAAGAGTGCCAAATTCCTATAAAATCTTGTTATTGGGAAAAGCATTAATACCAAAGAAGAAATACAAATGTTTTCAATTAATTGCAAATTCTATGGCTTCCTTTTACTTACAACTCAATCTACCTTGTGGCAAAAACTTTTTGCTGTTAAACATTTAACAGCATGATAACAGCTTATTTTTTTTTCAAACAAACATTTCAAGATTCTATACTTGCAACAATGGAAAAAACAGTTGCTTTTACAGCAACTGCAACCTTCAGCTTTTCCTTTTTTTTTTTACAAATGTTAAATGTATGGCAATTTACTTAATGAAGCAGGAAGACTTAAAATCAATATACCTGGAGTCAGAAAATGTAGGGCCAAGTGCTTGAATGCATCTCAAGTACAGTACAGACTTTTTACAGTACAGTACAGGTCCTTCTAGCACAAGGGTGTCAAACTCAAGGTCCAGGAGATGGAGACGGCCCACAGGGTACTTAGATCTGGCCCATGAGGCCACCTTGGAAATAGCGAGGGACCAGCCCAGGATGCTTCTGCCAGTGAAAATGGGCTCCTGTGCTCCGTTTTTGGCTGCAACCCTCTGACAGTGACAATGGAGTTACTGGTGTGGCCCTCCTGAGCTCTGTTTTCAGTGGCAGAGGGTTGCAGGAGGCCGTGGCAGCCGAAAATGGAGCTCAGGAGCCTGTTTTCACTGGCAGAGCACTCAGGCAACTACAGGCACCCCTGACAGGATCTGGCCACACCCATCCTGCCATGCCCACCCCGTCCCCCCCAAGGTCAAACATAACCCTCAATTAAATTGAGTTTGATACCCCTGTTCTAGCACATAAAAGCCTTCCTAACTGTCCACAGGTTTAATATGAAAAAGCCCTAGAGTAGAGTTCCTTTATAATGTTTTTTCTTTGGAATTTGATTGAAATGGGGGAAAATATTCTTTAGTCATTATATTTTGTAAAACTAAATCAACATGTTTAGAAAAAAAATGTAAAGGAAATTTTCTTTAGAATCCAAAATATGCAAATATTTCAAAATAGTCATAACGATTGCCAACCTTAGACAAAAACTTGCTTTGGTTTTATTTTTAATTATTAGGAAGAATCCTTTTTCTTGGAAACTTAAACAAGTGAAGCAATTTTGTCTTCTGTAGCAATGTAATTTGTTCATCACATGTGCAACAATCCTTCAAATATTTCTGGATGTCCAATTTTTTCAAGATTCTTCAAGCTTTGCTGAAAAATACAGATTTTAGATTGTTCACTATCTTTGTAACTCCTCTTCTTAAACTTTGGTGCTCAGAACTCTTTTGTGATTAACAGAGCAGAATGATACCTTAACATTTTATACTCTAGACACTGCAACTCTTTTCATGTAGTGCTTTCTTCATAAATATGCATACACACACAAAGCATTATTCCTGAGAAATAATTAAAGGAAATAAAAGTTTCCTTGGAGGGTGTATAATAGAGTAAATTCTGGTTGCAAAGGTTAATAGGTTTATAAGTTAATAGGGCCAGTGCATGCAAAGTTGAATTGCAGTGTTTATATTTCTCTCCCCAACACACTCTTGAGTGTAACAGGAAAAAAAATACTATGATAGATAGGAAGAGTAGAATTTAGCTTTATGTGTGTACTGGAGAAAATAAATCTAAAAAATAATACAGAAATTGTTACCAGGGTCTAACTCAATTCATCTCTTTGCCTAATCCTTGTTGTTGTTGTTAGTTGCAAAGTTGTGTCTGACCCATCACAACCCCATGGACAAGTTTCTTCCAGGCCTTCCTGTCTTCTACCATCTGCCTGGAGACCATTTAAGCTCACACCGACTGCTTCAGTGACTCCATCCAGCCACCTCATTCTCTGTTGTTCCCTTTTTCTTTTGCCCTCAATTGTTCCCAGCATTAGGCCCTTCTCCAGTGAGTCCTTCCTTCTCATTAAGTGGCCAAAGTATTTGAGTTTCATCTTCAGGATCTGGTCTTCTAAAGAGCAGTCAGGGGTGATCTCCTCTAGGACTGACTGGTTGATCACCTTGCAGTCCAAGGGACTCTCAGGAGTATTCTCCAGCACCATAGTTCAAAGGCCTCAATTCTTTGATGCTCAGCCTTCTTTATGGTCCAACTTTCACAACCATACATTGCAACTGGGAAAACCATAGTCTTGACTATACTGTTTAATCCTATGACACCCAAATTGATCCTACCTGCCCCCAGACAAAATGCCTTTCAAACCCACTAAACCAAAGAATAGAACCCTCCTTACTAGCTCATGCTACAATACAAAGCCAATCCCCTTACAAGAGAATTGTAGCCAAGAAAAACCCAACATTTCATCGTCAACATTCCACTTCCTTAAACAACGGGCTTCTTCAACAATGCTGCCTTCCAGAAAAGTTCAACATTTCATCGTCAACATTCCACTTCCTTAAACAATGGGCTTCTTCAACAATGCTGCCTTCCAGAAAAGTTCATTTTGCCTGAAAACAGAAGTCAGCCCACAAACATTGGCAAAGACTTCCTACCAAATATTGCCAGCAAATCAGATCCCTGGGATTTTCTGCCATGTAGCCTTCATCTTCAATAAAAAAAAAACCTTTGCTTTGGGGTCTTTCTTTGGGGTCATCAATATTAATAATTGAATAAAGAACTGGATTTTTTCCCCTTGGTGTTTACCACTAGCAGAAGGACTCTGTATCTCTATACATTTTTCCTAATCTAAAAGTTTATTTTTCATACTTTTGTGTATCATGTTGCTTGTTATCAACAGAAGACAATATATGTTGTTCAGGGTTGAGCTGTGTAGTTCTTGTTCCTTTCTGAGCTCAGAGACTATTAAGGACTCCACGTTTCACTTGTTGGTTAGACTGATATTTTCAGGTCTTCTATCACTTTCTCTTACCTCTCTCAATTGAATTCCTTTTTCTTTCAAATTCTGACCTGAAAAGTTAGACATTTACCTGACTTATTCTAGCTCTATAATGTAGGAACTATAGGATTTTACCTATAGATAGAATTGAGTAACACATAGTTTTAATTATTTCCTTGTTTTCTTTCTCACAAGGACCAAACTCAGGAATACTTTCTTATGAAAATTACACTCCAACTTCAGTGTTTTTCTTGGTGCATTCACTCCATGTAGAAAGCTTTTTTGCTGTTGAACAAAAATCAGACAGGTTACAGCAAATAAAGGAAACGGATTAAGCAAAATAGCAAGATGTAGGCTGTTAGAAAGGGACGTGGTGGCTCAGTAGCTAAGATGCTGAGCTTGTCAATCAAAAGGTCGGCAGTTCATTGGTTTGAATCTCTAGTGCCGCGGGAGTGAGTTCCTGTTACTTGTCCCAGCTTCTGCCAACCTAGCAGTTTGAAAGCATGTAAAAAATGTAAGTAGAAAAATAGGGACCACTTTTGGTGGGAAAGTAATAGCGTTCCGTGAGACTTTGGCATTTAGTCATGCCGGCCACATGACCATGGAGACATCGTCAGACAGCGCTGGCTCTTCAGCTTTGAAACAGAGATGAGCACTGCCCCCTAGAGTCGGGAACGACTAGCACATAGGTGCGAGGGGAACCTTTACCTTTATGCTGTTAGACTTGATGGAACCAATGTAATAGAGACCTTCAAAGCAGGCAGGTTCCTTTTCACAAGGACGGGGTGGGGTGAAGCAGTTATACTGTATGCCTGTGGCTGCAGAATGCATACATTGGGCAGAGGGGAAAAGGATGGAACACATGTTTGCCTGTTGTCTTAAGAAAAGGAAGAAAGTAGCCTTAAACTAGACATTCTAAATAAAAGAAATGAAAAAAAGAACAATTGGCTAGCTTTTTCTCTCTCTGAAACAAGACAGAAAGTAGTAAAGAAGTAAAAAGGAATGAAGTATGAAGTTTTTCTCCTTGCAACATTCTGTCCAGACCAGTAGTGAGATTCAATTTCAGCCGCTACCGATTTACTCGTGGGAGGGTGTGCACTTGTGCATGTACACAACGCTTCTGCACATGTGCAGAGACATTCAGGTGGGTGGGCGGAGCCTCCCACCGCCTCTACCAGTTCGTCTGATCCATGGTGAACCGGTAGCAACCCACCACTGGTCTAGACATGATTTCACTCTTGTAACTAACAAGGAAGGAGGGAATGTTGGGATTGCAAAAGAATAAGGAGTCTTAATAGGCAATATTAGGCCATCAGAGGAAAAACATTCACCATTGGAATACCCCTTACTAAAATCCACTGAAGAAGGATGAAGGCTTACATGATCCAAGAGGGCAACAGTGAAGAAAGAGACAAACCAGATTAGATGGATAGAAGGGATACAATCTAAAAGGAAGTTGAGAAGAGCAGCCAGTGTCACATATTCGGTTTGTTAGTCTGAAGCTGTTTGAACCATGCTGCAGGAGTACACGGCCCTAATTCTACTGAGATTAATCACAATATTGTTTAAAGTTATTCTTATGTATTTTGTATTTTGTATTTGTTAGCTCAGGCTCAGGTCAAAGGAAGACATGAACAATGCTGTTCGTTCAGGACCTTTATTCAAGTGACTTCAGCAAAGAACTGTCTGCGAGCGGCTGGAGCTCTGCTTATATAGAACTCCGGCAGCCTGCCAACCAATGACAGCAGTTTGTATTTTTCCGCTGCTTGGCTAGCCAGTCAAGCGGTGGCACAGAGAAAACTTCCTAATATGGGCAATGACCATATGCGGACATAACAGTATTTATTTCGACTTCTATGCCGATCTTCTCCCGGGGGACTCAGGGCAGCTTACAATCGAGACAATTACAGAAAATACAAAAAAACATATATAGGACAAACATAACAACACAGACAACATACAACATACAGTTAAAAGAGGCAGTAAAATATTAAAATTCAATATAAAACAATTTTGGCAATATGAAACAATTTAAAATGGTCAACCATAGCCCACTGGTGGAATAACCAAGTCTTCAGGTCACAGCGGAAGGAGCATAGGTCAGGGCCATTCCAAAGTTCCATGGGTAAGTCATTCCACAGGGTCGGTGCTCCCACAGAGAAAGCTCTCCCCCTGGGGGTCACCAGCCGATATTGTCTGACTGATGGTACCCTGAGGAGGCCAACTCTATGAGAGCGCACCGGGCACTGGGAAGACGCTTGTGGCAGGAGATGGTCCTGCAAGTACCCCAGGCCTAAGCCATGTAGGGCTTTATAGGTCAAAACCAGCACCTTGAAGCATACACGGAGGACCACAGGAAGCCAGTGCAGCTCGCACAGCAGTGGTGTAACATGGGAGTAACGAGGTACCCCCATAACCACCCACGCAGCTGCATTCTGGACCAACTGGAATCTCCGAGTGCACCTCAAGGGCAGCCCCATGTAGAGGGAGTTGCAGTAGTCCAGCCTAGAGGTGACAAGGGCATGAGTGACTGAATAAGGCATCTCGTTCCAGGAAACGGTGCAACTGGCACACAAGGTGAAACTATGCGAAGGTCCCCCTGGTAACAGCCGTCAGATGTTCTTTGGGGGATAGCCACGAATCCAGGAGGACACCCAAGTTGTGAGCCCTTTCTGAGGGGGCCAAAGCCTCCCCCCCATCAAAAGAGATGGGATCTCTTGGACTCGAGATGACGGAATCCATAGCTGCTCGGTCTTGGAGGGATTGAGCCTGAGCCTGTTTCCGCCCGTCCAGACCCGCACCGCTTCCAAGCACCGGAATATCATGGAAAGGGCATTGCTGGGTTGGTCCGGGGTGGAGATGTAAAGCTGGGTATCATCAGCATACTGATGATACCTCACCCCGAAACCACGAATGATCTCACCCAACGGCTTCATGTAGTTGCCATTCTTTTAACCACACCACTTTAAAAAAAACACAACATACCCTGTTTCCCCCCCCAAATCAGACCTCCCCTGATAATAAGGCCAATCGGGCTTTTGCGCGCGTGGCAATAAGGCCAAGTGCTTATTTCAGGGTTCGAAAAAAAATATAAGACAGGGTCTTATTTTCGGGGAAGCACGGTATTATATGTTGTATATTTTATATACAACATTATTAAACCCTAGTAAGACCACACCTGGAATATAGCAACCAATTTTGGTCACCATACTACCGAAAAAGATGTTGAGACTTTGGGAAAAATTCAAGGAAGAGCAATTAAGATGACTGAAGGCCTGGAGACTAGAAACATATGAAGCAGGAATGATGCAGGATTTGGGTTTGGCTAGTCTAAAGAAAAGAAGAATTAGGGGTGACATGACAGCTGTGTTCCAGTATTTGAGGGGCTGTCACAAAGAAGAGGGGGTCAAATTATTCTCCAAAGAACCGGAAGGCAGGACAAGAAACAATGGTTGGAAAAGCAAAGCAACTTGGAATTGAGGAGAAACTTCCTAACCGTGAGGACAATTAACCAGTGGAACAGCTTGCCACCAGAAGTTGTGGGAGCTTCATCGCTGGAGATTTTTAAGAAAAAACTGGACAGCCACCTATCTGAAATGGTATAAGGTCTCCTACTTGAGCAGGGGGCTCAACTAGAAGACCTCCACGGTCCTATTTTCCTATCCTATCCTATCCTATCCTATCCTATTCTAACAAAACAAACAGACTTCAACAGATAATTAGAACTGCAGAGAAAACAATGGCTACCAACCTGCCTTCCATTGAGGACCTGTATACTGTATAAGAGTCAACAAGAAGGCTATGAAAATATTTACAGACCCCTCGCATCCTGGACATGAACTGTCTCAACTCCTACCCTCAAAACGACGCTATAGAGCACTGCACACCAAGACAACTAGACACAAGAACAGTTTTTTCCCGA